>JAUMHI010000054.1:4754214-4769843 GCA_032359435.1 Enteromius unitaeniatus | reverse complement strand
GATCAAAAGGGTTCTAATAAATACTGAGCAAAGGGTCTTTTTTTTTTTTTTTTTTTTTTTTAATCTGCAAAAAAAGTGTTTTTCTGTCAATATGGGGTGCTGAGTTTACATTAATGAGGGAAAAAATAACTTATATTCAATATAACAAATATATAACAAAGATTGAACAATTTAAAGGGGTCTGAATATTTTCTGTACCCACTGTATATTTGACAAGTGAATTTATAATAACATAAAATTACTTAATGGCTAACAAATATAAGTATTTCTTATGACATTATAAACCGTTTGTTTTGGCCTCAAGTTTCAGAACCCCTGGCGCAAACCTGTTGTGTTTCATGATAATAATTTAACCGTGCACTACCAGGACATAGACATGTTTGCTTGATGATGGTGGTAATGATGATAATTACAGATTGTTAAATCTGATTTCTGTAATAACCACCCTCCCGTGACTTTTGGTTTCTGAGTCAACACAAGTCATTTCATAGTTTAAAATGACCCACTGTCATTGTCTCCGAAGATCTATAATTGCTTCCTGACCCCCTAAAAAAACAAAAAAAAAACACAGCAGTGTAATATTACTGCAGCATCAGGTAGTGTTAGGAAATACTGTGGGAGCTTCTTAAGAGACCACCGCTTCAAATGCAGAAAATGGCTTTGCATGAGTCTAAAAATACTGAGGTGTGCTGAACACATACAGCCGCTGATATTTACGGCAGCAGCTATGAATAGAGGACTGTAAAACTCAGGAACTGGCCCCAGATTTACTCTCGCCGTAATTGTATGTGGACTCGCACCAAGATACAAACCAACACAAGAAAAATAGACAACTACTGGAAAAAAAGAACTTGTGGTGTTGTTACAAAAACTCTGCGTGCGATTCTTCTGACTAATGCTTACAAACTTTCATACAACTGTTTGATTCTTACTGGCATGTCTTATATTAACATACTGATGTAGAGAATAATAGTTAATTGTGACAATAAAAAAAAAGTTACAGTGATTTTACTTCATTCTTTAACTTGGCAAAAGTAGAATGTTTAATAGCAGACAATGTGGTGAAAAGCTACACCTCTCTTAATATAAAAAAAGGTCTTACAATATCCAGTGTCATCTATCGTAAGAATGTATGTTTGTTATACAGTACGTATATTTATAATGAACTTTATAGCATTATTGTTTACATTTTTGTCAATATATATTACACAGTGGTATATATTCACTGGTTACATTATTGGCATGTTGCTGTCAACTAGACAGTCCTTTGCCTGCAAATGTGGTCACAGTTTTGTTTATTTGTGTTTTTGGTTACTAAAATATCATAAGAAAATTCCGTTGGAACCGTTTTCATGGAATTTGTCAAATTAATAAATTGTCAGCTTTGAATAAGTGTCTCTTACCCACATTTTTCTAAGTTACCTGAAATTTCCCTCTACATATTGCTTCTCAATATTCACGAACCAGTGGCATTATAGATTCAGCGACACACTTAGAATCTGAATTTAAGACCAGAAGTCGTGGAGATTCTACAACATTTTCCGCCATAAATATAACAGCACAAGTTCGGAACAACATTCTGTCATCATTTACCCTCATGTTGATCTAAACCTGTGAGATCAATAGAAGAGAGAAATTTGAGAAATAACTCAAAATAGAAATGTTTTGTTTAGGATTGGTTTGTTTGGTTTTGTTTTGTCCGCATTACAGCAATCAATGAAAACCAAAACGTTTTGGTTACCAACATTCTTTAAAGTAGAATGCATTTTATGTTCTGCAAAAGAAAGTTTTGTTTGTTTTGTTTTTGTATCAGAGTGCTTTTGTGTTCTACACAAGAAAACCATACTTGTTTGATAACTTTTTGTTTTGGTTTGGTTTTGTTTGTGTGGTTTTGTTCATGTCATGGCAGCCAGTAAACACAACTTTTTGCTTTGTGTTTGTTTTGTTTTCAATGGGATTAAATTTGTGTGTTAATATATTTGCAGGCAGTGGTGACCAAAACATTTTGGTCAGTGGTAATATTTAGTCCTTCAAAACTCTTGTGTTCTGCAGAAGAAAGTGAGAAAGTGGGTGCATAAATGATGAGAAAAAGTAGCTTTTTTGGCTGAAGTTGACCTGTTGTTGTCTGTGAAGGCATGTCAAGCCAAGCTTCTCCACCTCCTCAGAAGTGGCATAAAATCTCTCAAGGGGAACAAGAGAGCTGTATATCAGTCACCGTGAACAGCACGGCCCTCCTCTGTCCCAGACCAGCACATGATATACGGCCCGTTCGCCTAGCTTGGTTAAGTAAAGTGTGTGAAGAAATGTGAGGTACTCTTAGTAATTTGCCTTTAAAGAGATTTTGCGCTGCTATTCACTGCTTTGGGCTAATCTCTCTTTGTAATACGTAACAATGCGCTGCCAAATGAGGAGGAAATGTCAGGTTATGTTTCAGAGCCGGCCTCCTTCCCACCCTCCATCTGTAGTAATGGCCTCGGCTCATTGGGACATATGTTGCCTGTTGCACATCCACCATCTGTTCACATCCACTGATGAAGTGATCCTGTTGCCACGGCGATCAGCCCATTCAGGGAGTGGAGCCTGGAAAGAGTTTCCTTTTCCCTCTTCATGTGTGTGCTGAGGAACGCGTCTCACGAAGGGTCACGTAAAGGTTTGTTGTTGTTGACCTGTGTGTGCTGCGCCAATCCATCTGACCCCTCTTGAGTCAATTGCAAGAAGCACTTGAGGCAACCGAACAAACAACATGAAATGTTTGGATTTTGCAACAGCCTTTTTAAAGCATAATGACATTTTCTTAGGAAGTTCTTGTCCTCAACTAAACTGTGTTTTTGTCCAAATATTGAAAGTAAAAGCCAGTAGGGGTTAACTGGCCCTTTAATCAGTTCATATTTTGGTTAAAGTAGCTGAGAACAAAGAAAGTGTGATACTAAATGTATTAACTGCCCTTAACTCTTGAGGCTCCTGCCATTTTGGCTGTTACAAGACAATCAGGTAATAAAGTTTTCAGTTAGAAGTTCAGGCACTTTACCAGTTGAAAATGTGTAAATAAAACTCTTGGTGCGTGCTAAAACAATTATAAATGGTATGGATTTTGCAGAATCAAATATATTATAATAGCATTAATTCCAATATTAAGCTCTGGGGCATTTTTTTGTAATATCCCTCTAAATGTTCCACCCTCAATTCAAAAGTGTTTGCCATACATACAATGGAGGAAATAAAAAAAAGGTTTCATTGTGAATAAACCCTTTGAACTATAAAATATGAGTGTAATTCTTAAGTGAACAAATAAAAGACCTATCAACACACAGCTCTCTGAAATAGTCAACTTTGATTGGCTGATTGCCAAGTTCCACAGTTCACAGTTGTTTGTTGTTTTTCCAATCAGAGGAATCCAAAATCCAATTTCAACAAATCCAACCTGTTGTAAAATACAGGAAAAATCTACTTCAAAATGATTATAAGTTATAAGTAATTGCAGACCGTTCTCGATTGCATCACATGTTCTTATTTCATATCATATCATGCCAAACAATTTAGTTTAGTTGGATAGAGTTATTTCAAAGACCACTATAGCCTACAACAGCAAAAGAACCAAAACCTTTAATGAAATTGACCAAGGAAATAAATATAGAAAACAGTTATTCTACATGACCTTATTCTACACCCCTAATCCTACCGAATACCTAAACTTAAAGGAACCGTATGTAGAATTGACCTCTTGTGGTTAAACGAGGTCCAAATTCAAAATACTGGAGAGGGGTTTTTCACCCGGCCCCTTCTTCTCAGACTTGACGCACACTCAAGTTGCCATGATTAACAACATCAACAGCAACAAACGCACATGACAATGAATTAAATGAAATGCACTGTATTTTCTGCCAAGCAGGCAACCTTGATGCCGAAACACTACTGACTTCATGATTGGGAGATAGATGGATAGATGGTAAATCTTGCTTTCATATTTTTTATGTCAACATTAAAATCATAACAATGTCGCATTAATGTAATTTAATGCTCCAAATTCTAATATTTGTGGCAACAATCCATTCTCGCTGTCTTCTAACAAAACATCTTTACCTCACATCAATATTTCATGTCGATTATTAATTTATTTGGTAAACGAAGTTGGTTTTATTTTGCAGCAGTGACTAGCTGACAATACAGGACACCCTCAACAGTAATAACTACAGGAACTACAGCAGCGTTGTGCATCTGTGCTGTTAGTGATTGAATTTTATGACATCACTTTGTACTCCCAGATGCACAGACCAATGGCCCGCCATTGTAAAGAAGGCCGTCCTGAATGAGAGGCTCTTTGTGAAGCTACTGTCTGCAGCACAGACGCTGACGGTGTCTGATGACGCTACGCATAACCGCCTCCACAAAACAAACCCACACAAAAGAGCCGGAGAGAAGTTAGTGAGCGCTGAAACTCAACCTAACTGAATTTGGTCGCAACCTTTCTGCTGCTTTACAACTCAACTGATAATACCTGAGAAGGACACACAGACACACACACAGGACTGTTGAGGACCTGTTAGCCATATGTCAGCCTTCATCTGTAAAGCGTGATACTGAAGCTGTACAAGCTTACCGGGAAATGTTTTCAGACCTTTATCAGTAATCAGGACTCAACGGCTCAACTGCAACAGTTCTCAATGGCTTCTGAGATGGGAAACAAACTACTTTGTTGCTTTGTTGCATCAAACAAAACTACTTTATCCACACATAAACTGCAAACCACAAAGTTTTATATATATATATATATATATATATATAACTTTGTTGATGATAATATTTATATATATATATAGAGAGAGAGAGAGAGAGAGAGAGAGAAACAAAACTTTCACATTTTGGTGATATTTTGTACATATCTTGATATATCATGTGCTTTAAAATGGTTTAAAGGGCAATTTTCTTCTAATCAAAGGAATCAAAATTTCAATGAAACAAAGTAAATTTAAAAAGATTAATGTAAAATACATTAAAACTACTGTTTTCAGTAAATGAATATGAAGGTTTATTTTAAATCATTCTCAGTTGTATAAGATTTGAAGAATAAATAACCATAGACTGCATTTACCGCTATATATTTTTCACAAATACATTACAAATGAATAGAAATGGACAATTTATACCAGTTTATACCAATCAAACTGAACCTAAAAGCCATGTCTATTTTTATTCATACAAGCTGCTGTAAAGAGAGTGAAGAGAACCAAATCCTTTGAACAGAATGTGCTAGATGTTACAGGGATTGTTCCAGAAATTCTAATTAGAATCGTTGGATTTCTATGTGCTTTAGTTTCACCTAAAATCAATAATCTGTGCCTGCACCTATGTGTGGAGTCAGAACATTTCATAAATGCTGTAAATCAGCAGGAGGAGGATGGACTGAGGGAAGGGCGGTCTCTTCCTGTCTGTGCTGTGCTCGCGTCATGATAAAGTAGAAAACTCTGTCGAAAATAATTGTTTCATTGTACGAAATGTCCCAGTAGCGCACTGATTTATGTCTGATAGGTGTAGGCAAATGGTGGTGTTGTTCACTTTGTAAATGTGAACAATAAGAGCTGTGATTGATCACTTTGTATCTCAGTCAAGTGGTTTTTCCTGTCTAAGTGGGCGGTACTTGGCCAGAATAAGCTGCAGTGTGGCACAGACTCTCCAAGTCAAAAGCCAGGTTACGAGGGCACCAAGCCCTGACCTAGATGTTTGGTCAGTATGGTGGTGTTACAGGCATGCAGAGCACTGGACCACATGCAGGAGTCACGGGTTTGATTTCAGCTTGCTACCTGTCTAGATATCATTGATGTTGAACATCATTCAAGATAAAAGGAGACTGGTTTGGGAAAACAAGGAAGATCAGAAAGCCAAGTCCTGATTGTGATGCAAGCAATAAAGCTGCTGAATAATACTGAATAGACATTACTGAATATATGCTTGGTAGGTGTTGTATTCCTCGAGATAGACGTGATCTGCCAGAAATAACGCTACGCTGGATTTGTTTAACACTTGCTTGTTGTACACTAAGTTTTACAATTGTTAGCTTAAACTTGATTAGAGTTGGAGCTAAACTTTGCAGGAGAGTTGATCGCCAGGAGCAGGGTTGGGCACCCCCGGCTTAAATGCTGCTGAAATCAAAAGCAAATCAATGAGTATGACATCATTAACCACGCCCCTCCAACCATCAGTGTTCATTTCTGAATGAAAACCTACATTACTACATCCAATCAATTTGCAGTATAAAAAACAAGCCACACCCTCTGTTTTTCTCATTCAAAATTCTGTTTCTCTCTGAAGTATGTCATGGAAGTAAAATTGGTCGCAGACTTTGGACTTTGAGTGAGGTTAATGATCTTTTTTGGAAACAAGTGCACTTAATTGAAATGAATGTTGTTTACTTGAAGTTTTGAAGGTATTTTATTTAAAATTTGTATTAAATTAAAATGCCACTTTTATGGCATTTCTTTTTTTACTTTGCAAATATACTTTGTAGAAATCAAACCTGAAAGGATTCATAATGTCTTCAGAATCAATCAGACATGCGAAAATCAGCTGAGATTTGTAAACTGGCTCAAATAAAGATTCTTCTGCTGATTAAGAAGTAGCCTAAAACAAGATTTTTTCACCTCACAAATCATTGTCTAAAGCAAAAATGCTATGAAATTTCCATTTCACCATATCAGAATCTCAAATTACTAAGTATTACATGAGTATTAAATTAATAAGCAAGTGCAATGAGTTATGGTGCAGTACATTCTTATTTAACTATTACTACTTGCATTTAAGAGCACATTCAGTTTACACTTAAGTATAACTTTATGTGCTTATTTTAAAGTTATTCCACATAAGTTATTTCTGTATTTCTCTTGTAGTCACAGATGTTTCTATTAATAGTATTATTAATAATGAGCATGTGTGTGTGTGGATTTTTTTCTCTGAATCAATCCCAGATTTCTGTGGCGCGCACACACATTTCATTCATCTGAGAAGCTGATGCACAGAGAGAAGTGAATGACAGCTTCGCTTTAAACTCTTTCTCTCTCTCTCTCTCTCTCTGTTTTATTTTCCCTTTCAGGAAAACAGTCTTTCTTACTCAGGGAACACATGCATCCCCAGACAAGCTGAGCATTAAATTTAGCTCAGTTGTGATTTACTGGAGCCTGTTGGTCCAGTCGTTGCTGCAAAACCTCATGTCACCAAACAAAAGGAGGAGAAGAAAACCCCACAGATTGCATGCGGTGGTCAGCCCCTCCCCAGCGTCCAGCAGCAAACACATCCAAACCAGCTTTACTTTCCCCCACATTTGAGCAACTTTGTTGGTGATGAGTCAAATATATTTCAGGGTGAGACTCTAAGGGTAACCAATGGCACAATAAAGGACAATAAAAGAGGACAAAGCCCCACAGAGCCTTGGACAGCCTCTTATTATCGTTTCTTTTCAGCGACACCCCTCTTGACATTTGGGGAGCTTTGTTCCTGAAGACTCTGGAACAGACTCAAACCCCGCTGCTTTAAATAAGCATTACTGCTTAAAGATTAGCATGGCTTCTTGCAGAAAGTGTTTACTTAGCAGCTGTGTTTCATAAACAGGGGCTAGCAGTTTTTTTACACGTCACTGCTGATGACTGACTATGACATGAATATGCATAAGTGGCTTGTGAATATTAATTAGATGACAGAAAGTAGATTTACTAAATGAAAGTAGACACTAGTCATTAGAGAATGAAAGCTTGTTAGTTGAATTATCAGTGCTATAAGTTGGCAAAAGCGTATGCTTGGTGTTAAAGGTGTGATTCTGTTGACATTTTTATTGTTTTTTTCTCCTACAGTGAAAGCTAATAGGTTCAGAGATTTTACTGAATTTTACAAAAGCAGTTCAAGTTGATATAACTACTTTTTCTTCCTTAAAATAAATAATAATTCAGTTAATTCAATTCTTGCTCAGAAACAAAATGACCATCCTCCGTCCCCAGCACCTTCTTTTATCACAGCCAGGAATCCTTTTACAGTCTCAGTTTATCTTGAAAGAAAGAAAGAAAGAAAGAAAGAAAGTAAGAAAGAAAGAAAGAAAGAAAGAAAGAAAGAAAAAAAAATAGTTGTGATGAAATATAATGAAATTATTTATAATACATAAATATAATGTTTGTGATATGATGTAACAAATGAAATATAAGGATATATAATGATATAATTAAATAAACATTATTATAGTGATTGTATCTAATGTTTTAATAATAATAGTAAAATAAAAAATGAAATGTCATTTTTCTACATCATGGCCAAACAAAACCAACCTCTTAAAATATTTTTTTCTGATAGATGAACGAACGAATTAATAAAAAATATATTTGTATGTTTTAATAATAAAATATAAAATATAATAATAAAATATTTGTAGTAGAAGTATAAATAATAAAATAAAATTGAATTATTATAATGTGTTTTATTTTATTTACTTTTTTTTTTTAAGTGGAGTAAGGTTTTTTTAACACCCTAAAAGTGAAGTTGACATTATATGTAATGGTTGTTATGCTCCTGTATGTGATTATGAACAACATATTTTCTCATTTAAGGTTACTGGACTGAAAATGATGCAGATATGCAAACTGCTAAACAAACGTTGTCAAAACACAGTGTCAAGCGTTTTTTCAGGCTTCTCATGTCTTGTCTAATATTTTTAAAGCAAGTTTTTTAGCATATGATGCTTGTTTGCACACGAAACATTCTGAGCCTCTTTACTTATGTGAAATCCATAAACAGAATAAAACAGAAAGCATAATAAATAACTCAAAAGCAATTTATTTGCACAGAGACAAGGAATGTGACCTCTCTTCTACCCTGAAGCCCCAATTACCCATAATGACACAGGGCAAATGATAAAATCCTGCTGCTTTCATCTGCCAAAGATTTATGCAATTCAAAATAGGGACTGGTGGTCTTTTCGCTCAATCATTACCCCTTATTATGTTTCTCGCAAGTATGTTTTAGACCGCTAGAAAGTCCAACTGTCATCATTTAGCAGGAGCTAGACGGACCCTCGGTAGCACAGGAGTCACCCCCTCCTGAGCAAGAGTTATACTCGTACCCGTCCTGTTGGAGAACTGAAAATTACACGTGCCTTTTAAAAGCAGCGGGACGAACGGGCTTCCTATGACCCCCGATGGAAACGTCTCTTCGACGCTTGGCTGTGAGCCATGCTCTTCCTGTGATGTTACGTCAGTCGCATGCGTGACAGCCCGGGTTAAAGCCCAGGGGCAGGGGTTACGTTCCTCTTCTGCTCCCCGGTGACCCCTCGGCCCGTCTCTGAAGACGCTCTCAGGTGTGATGTCCGTTATGATAATTCATGGTGGAAGTCATGGCTGTTATTGCCTTTGATCCTGCTTTGATGGCACATTAGGATCGTCCGTGATTCACGTCGTGGCTCTCTACAGCTCTGGCTTGAATAGAAAGTGTTGCCTTGATCCTAACGTGACGGTTGAGGAGAGGTGAGAGAGGAAAGTGTGAGAGCTCTCTCTTTCTTCAACAGTTATGCTAATTTCGCTTGCACATTTTTGGCCCTCTCTGCAAAGGCAGAAGTGCTGTCAACCCAGCACTTCAAAAGAAACAAATCGCTACTGTTCAGAAGTTTGGGGCAAATAAGTTCTTTCAGTCACACTTTATTTTAACAATTACCAAACTTTTGCCTCAGAAAACTCCTAGTTTGCATTTAGGTATTGGGTAGATGTAGAATATTTTACCACCATGCATTTTTCAAACTCCTCTTATATTAGAATACTATTGTGATTTTGTCCTCTAAACTACAACAATCAAAAGAATGCGTAACAGTATGTAACTAAAGCTTGACCAAATATTTTTACCACAATAGAAATATAAAATCACATTTTAATATTGAGTCATAATGTAATAGCTAATACTAATGTAATTTACCATGTATAGTAAGCTTGATTTTAAATTATTTATTTTTTTGTCTACCAAAATAAATGTTTGGTATCTGTATGTTGCATTGATTTATTTGTTTGTATGTTTTTAATTTCCATAGAAAGGATTATGTTCTTCTAAAGTTCATATGACATATTTCCAAATAACATTTATCATGAATATTGAAGTGATTACATTGTAACATCCAAAATGTTCCTTTGTGCATTTACTTGGTTATGAAATTTGGAAACAAAATTTGGTTTTAGTTCTGATACTTTTATAAGTTCGCATTCCAAGTAATAACAAAGTAACATCCAAAACTGACAGTTTTGTTCATTCATTCATTCATGAAAAAATATATACACTATAAGCTTATAGAATTAACTATAAATATAAGCTTTATAACCTCCACCGGAACTTTTGGTAAAATCTATGGTGTTAGTTTTATAAGCTCGTGTTCCAAGTAATGAGACAGTAACATCCAAAACTTTCTAATTTTTGTGCATTTATTCATTCAGATCAACCAAAATATGATTTTTGCTTCCAAAATATGAAGTTATGGCACATTTATAAGCTGACGTTCCACTGGGTCAAAAAAGAGTTGCATTAGAAAGAACAAAAATGCCGGTTGTATTGGTAAATCTTGCTCCATTCAATGTGACAAAATGCCCCTAAACCTCATTGTTTGTGAATTCAACAGTATAATAATAGTAGAAATTAATATAGCTCAAGGCTTTAGTTAAAACTTGCATTCACACAATTATGACTTTCAAAACAAGCCTATTAAAAATACATATTTACTGAAGAAACTAGAGTGACAACAAGCCCTGGTCTGCTCTAAATCTTTTCACAGAGCATGTGAAGAGAAAAGTATGTTAGCAGTCAATCTCAGGAAGAGGTGCTGATTTTCCGTGCCGTGACCCCGGATGTTCAGATCTTTTATAGAGCGTAACTGTCTCGGTGGAGGTTAAAATATTGAAACCAGGTTAGAGCTCAGTAACTCCTGTCTGTCTGTCTCGGAGCCCTGCAGGATCAGGATCAGGTAATTGAGCAGTAAATGGACTCCCTGCTCTGTAGACAGGTAAGTGACATGATGGCACTGGCTTTGATAAGTGACACAGCTTCCTCTTCACAGACGTGTGTCAAACAGCGGCTCGAATGAAAGCCTGCTCTTACACTTTCCCGAGGAGGTGCTTCAGACCTGCATGTTGCTCTGTAAGTCTTCCTAATACAGGCTCTAATTAAACAGACAGGGGATAATAGAAGTGCAGCGGCCCAAGGCGTGAGTTCTGTTTTCTTTTGTTCTCTTATCAGGCCAATTCTGCTCATTTAGCAAGAAGATACCATGAGCCACGGCATAGAAAATATTACCATGACTATCAGGAAGGACAATGATGCTTGTCAAAAACTAAAACTTTCAAAACGATTTAAAAATAATAATAATTTACATTAAGGTCTTATTTGTGAACATTATATTAATTATATTTACTTTAACATAAAAATGGAGGAAGTAATGACAATTTCGTGGGGAAAAGTAGATGAGGATTAATTATACATAAAATCCATATTTAATATGTTTTGTAATACATTTATAGTACAGCTACTGCAGTACGTACATTTAACCCAACTATTTTAAATCAAAATCATAAATTAATGTGATTAATAAATTAATGTGTACTGCTACATATGATGGAATTTTCTTAGATTTAATTTCATTTATATTTCATATAAGAAAATTAGAGTCTATTTTCAGGAGGAGCAGTACAGATTATTGCATTATAATATTATTTTTAGTTATGCTCATTTCCCATTGAAGTGTTATTACTGCATGTTATTATTGATTAATACATGGTTTATTTTTTTAGATATCTTTATATACACACAATATGATTTATGTAGTTTTTCAATATATATATATATATAATGCAACAATATAGTAGGTGATTGTAACTAGATTTTAATTACTAATACTATTTATTAAACTACTTGTTTAATTTAATGTAATTAAACAAATTCAGTACAAATACACTAATTCTTTTATGTAAATAGTCAGATATGAACTAAATATGCATTACAATTTTATTTATTTTTTTTACATAAATGATAGAATAAATGTGGGGATGTGTGCTTAATTAGCATGAAAATAAATGGCACGAGATAAATGGTGAGTCACAAAGGCTTTGTTTTCCTGTTTGTTTGTTTGTTTGTGTGTGTGTGTGGAGGGTGTAAGGCACAGACACTGGACTGTAATGATCCATTACTCCTCAGGCTGCCCATCAGGTGTGAATGAGCTCTATTCTCACCTCACTCACGCCTCTCATACAAATGGGCCGTCACCTCACAGGGCCCTGAGAAAGACAGACAGGAACCCGACACAATCCCACTCCAATCACATGACTTTCATTGTCCTTTCACACAATCCTGTGTACTGATCAAACAGCTAAAGACAGCTATAGCTACCTTCACAACATCATCTCTGTAGGCTACTGCCAGTTTGCTAAATAAATATGAAAGTGATGATCAAGCTACTTAATCTATTGATTTTTGGCATTAAAGAAAAATGTAACACTCTGATTCTCGCAGTGTTGGCTATTGCTATAACTATAGATTTATAGTTAGATAGATTTGGTCAATCAGTAGCTTTTTTTTAGAAATGTGTACATTTTCTGAATTTGGCTGGGTTTAGTGTTGTGCTTTCATAACATTCATGTTTAGTTTTTTCCTAAAAAGCATATGTGTCTGTGTGAATCACATCATGTACTAAGTTGAGATTTGGACTTCAGCTGTCAGTATTTCTACAATAAACAAATCCCTGAGACGCGTCAGGGCAGGACTGGCGGGGCAGATAGCGTGGTCTGAGATGCTGTCAGAGAGGAAGCACTAGCACACGGTTATCTCACTTCACATGATTAGCAGCTGCTTTTAGAAACTGACCATCCTGACCCCTCTGCTCCACCTCTTCCCTCCCTGATAACTCTGTCACTCAGACAGCTGCAGTTAGGACATGCTTTAGAGAGCGCTAATAATGAGCTAATAATTAGTCATGTAAGCGGCTGATAAGACAGCGGAAGCTGATGTGAGAAGAAGGGCAGATGAGATGTTTCACTATCAGGGCTTTGTGTATCTCACAGACTCCTGCTGGGGCATATCAGATACTCTCTCTCACACACACACACATCTGTTTATATTCTAGTTGCTCATTAGGATGCATATTACAAAAATTGGTACCCTATATTTTCTAAGCACACAACATATGCCTTATTCCACACAGCCATATTTTAGATACCTTAATCTGAATACCTAAACTTAAGCAAATTAGGAGTTTACTGACACAAAAGTCATATATAACGGTTGATTAATAGTGACTGTATATTTTATTTCTCAGATTTGCCATTAGATTTACTGTAGATATACTATAATTTATAGAATAATTGCATTATTTACATTGTATTTTTAAAGAACATCATGGTAAAACACATGTACAAAAAACATATATACCATGGTATTTGCATGCCATTCAAAGACATTTTAAAGAACCATAATGCATGTATAAAAAGCATGATGTTACTATGGCACTTGCACATATACCACAGTTATAAATAATTAAACATGTAAACATGATATTTTCATGATATTAAAAAGAAAGTCATTGTATTACAAGTGCATGTGCAAAAGCATGATAATACCATGGTTATTCATTCACTATGGTATTTACATGGTTTTCCACAACATTGCAAAAATGGTAGATTTAAGGTGTCTTTGTTGCAGTGTAATAAGCACTGAGTAATATCAATGAATTGCTATAGGAATAGGGTGTGTCTTAGGGATACCTATACATAATTATAAGATGTGTAGCAAAGACACCTTGAAATAAAGTGTTACCAAAAGAATACTATGGTACATGTCCAAAACATGGTATTACTAAATAGCTTTACATATCATTTTCAGATTTGTCAAAGATACAATGGTGCATGTGAGAAAACATGGCATTACCAATTACTAAAGGATACTGCACGGTTTTGGAAACAAACATGGTTTTATTATGGTACTTTCACCTTTCCCATAGTCACACAATAGTATTACATAGTATTACAATGGGACATGTGAGAAAACATGGTAATACCATGATAATGAATGATTGCTATATTAATATACCACAGTATCTCTGTGGTATTCCAAGGCATTGAACATAATACCATTGTACATGCACAAAAACTATGAATCTTACTTATTTTGGAAAAAGCCACATGCATTTTGTTTTTGATAGGAATGAGTATTTTTTGGATCAATAAGGTTTTTTCCCCCAACAAAGGAAGTGGATTATTGATGTGCATTTGTTAACTTGGGCTTGGTTAGAGTTTGTTAACCTAATGAGTGTATCCATCTGCCTTTTACTAACACACCAGCTACTTTGAATTCAGTGCAGCACTTCTTGACAACAAAACGGGTCTTGGCCATTTTGTGATCTGATTGAATTATATCTCTTTCCCACAAGCTGGTGTCTGCTTTCTACCCTTGACACCCCTCCCTCATGCCGCGCTGTGGGAAAAGAAAGCCATCCTGATCACAGTGTATAGCACGCATTGTAACAGGTAATTCAATTTTACACCATAGCCAGCGGCTGCATAATGCAAAGGCTGACGGCATGTAAAGACACAGAAAGGGCTTCACTAAACAGCCCTTCATGGCTCATGTATCTTTGTGCGCTGTGTTAAAGTCATGAGGATGAGGGGATGAATGGGCTGAATCTCATGCCCTCTATTGGTGGCCTGCTTCCTCACCAAACTGCTTTGTCACCAAAACCCTGTTCAGAGGATTTTGGTGGAAAAAGCCTGAGTCTGTCATTACCCTTGTGAAGAAACCGCTATAAAAAGTATGACATATTTTATATTTGAGTTGCTGTGAAGACTGGTTTAGACGAGCCATCCAGACTAAATCTAACAAACAACAACAAACCTTTGACATTCTTTGTCTGGAGAATGTGTTTTGGAGATTCAATGTGGTTTATGAGGTAAAGATGTGTAAAAGAGACTTTTAGGAGCATGGTATAAACTGTCATATTTGTACCTAAATGTTTGTATCATATTTGTAACTTAAATGTACATTACTAAAAAAAGTATGTGCAACCTTAAACATACAAATTATATACACACACACACACACACATATATATATAGTACCTTTTGACGGTTCCAGGGACAGTTTTGTACTTTTCTTTAGAGTGATAGGAATATTTATGTAATGCAAAAGTGCAATTTGTGTGCTGTAATGAAGTGAATATTTTGCATGATTTTAATGAAAGGTTAAATTTATATTTTATGTAAAATAACACTTTTATATTAAAAACAAATTGGTTTGATCATTTTTACTCAGTATCTGCTAAAGAGTTATAATTACACAGAAACAACAAGTACCGCATTAAACAACAACAAAAACAAATGACATAATAATGATACATTCATATAACAGGCAGGAAAATAATCAGTGTTCTGGCTTTGCCTAACAGTAAAATATCTAAATGTCTTTTAAAAAAAAAGTATATACACTGCTCAAAAAAATAAAGGAAACACTTAAACAACACAATGTAACTCCCAGTCAATCACACTTCTGTTAAATCAAACTGCCCTCAGGTAGTGCAGCTCATCCAGGATGGCGAATCAATGAAAGCTGTGGAAAGAAGGTTTGCTGTGTCTGTAAGCGTA
>JAUMHI010000054.1:4742057-4754114 GCA_032359435.1 Enteromius unitaeniatus | reverse complement strand
GCCCTGCAAAATGACCTCCAGCAGGCCACAAATGTGCATGTGTCTGCTCAAACGGACAGAAACAGACTCCATGAGGTCTGGAGGTGGTGCTTACAGTCCAACACCGTGCAGGACGTTTGGCATTTGCCAGAGAACACCATGATTAGCAAATTCACCACTGATGCCCTGTGCTCTTCACAAATTGAAAGCAGGTTCACACTGAGCTCATGTGACAGACGTGACAGAATCTGGAGACGCCGTGGAAAACGTTCTGCTGCCTGCAACATCCTCCAGCATGACCGGTTTTGCAGTGGGTCAGTAATGGTGTGGGGTAGCGTTTCTTTGGAGGGCCGCACAGCCCTCCATGTGCTCTCCAGAGGTAGCCTGACTGCCATTAGGTACTGAGATGAGATCCTCAGACCCCGGTGAGGTTGGCTTTGGGTTCCTCCTAATGCAAGACAACGCTAGACCTCATGTGGCTGGAGTGTGTCAGCAGTTCCTGCAAGACGAAGGTATTGATGTTATGGACTGGCCGCCCGTTCCCCAGACCTGAATCCAATTGAGCAGCCTGTAGTGTATTTTTTTTATCCAAACATTTTGAGTGTGACTCCAAATCCAGACCTCCATGGGTTGATAAATTTGATTTCCAATAATAATTTTTGTGTGATTTTGTTGTCAGCACATTCAACTATGTAAAGTATAAGTGATAAGAATATTTAATTCATTCAGATATAGGATGTGGTTTTTTGTGTTCCCTTTATTTTTTGAGCAGCGTATATATATATATATATATATATATATATATATAAACTATACCAAATGACTACAATTTAAACCTAAAAAAAATGTTAATCCCCCCCTCTCCCAAAAACATCAAACTAAACAAAAGAGCAAGTGAATGAAACCAGTAGCTGAGTCAGACAGCAGCACTGTGTCAACAAGAACACCTCCTGCTCTATAGTGTGTAATGAAGCTCTGATAACAGCCAACACACCAGAGAGACAGATCAGCTGTCTGCTGCGGCTCTTTAAAAAGCCAACATGTTAAACAGAGATGACAAATAGGAAGTGGCTCAGTACAGATGTAGATGAGCACATCAAAGCATCTTCAGCAGGAGCTTGAATAGAATTAGCAACTAACTGTTACTGTAGTTTAGGAGGCATTAGGAGTTTGATGCTGGAAAAGCCATGTCTGCAGTTTGTTAACTATCTATCAATAGGGAAGTATCCATAAAATCAATAAAAAACAAACAACAACTGTAGGCAATGAAGACGAATTCTGCCTCTGAAAAATATAAAAAATTCACATGTTTTAGTTGTTCATTTGTTTGTTGTTTGAAGTTGTAATACTGTGTTTTTGGATGTTTTTATCATGCAAATCTTATGATATTTACAAAACTCTTATTGCGGCAGCACCATAGTACACTAAAGGTATCAAAGTATTACTTTGGTATTTTGAAATATACCATGACACTGAAATTGATCCATGCTGTTGCTCCATGGTACAAAATTACTATAATTACAGAAAAAATATTTTTGTGACTTTTTGTAAGTTCATTCAATGCCATGGTATACATCAAATTATGTTATTACCACATACTCACTGCATGTGTACAGTATAATTTGTATATATTTGTGGTGAATATCGTGGTAATTCCATATAGTTTTCATTGAAATATCATAGTATTAGCTTCTCATGCTGACACTTTATTATGGTAGCCCCTTTTAAAGTAGAGGGTTATTTTTTTTCTATAAAGTTAATTTTCCTTATGCACTGATTTTTGAAACAGCAAGAATACCAAGAGCTCACAATATTGGACTGATGAAGTTCATTACTCAAAGCAACTTAACCACTTCATCCCAAACTCTGAAGAACTAATTTAATATCAGCACATTGTGAAGCGTGAGACGCCCTTGAATTGTAAAAGGAAGATGGATGGGGTTCATTTGATTTAATTATTTAAAAATCCTAGAGTCCTTCAGACCAGTGTTTCTCAAGTGAAGATAAAATAGGTTGTAGGTCTGTCCTGACAGGGTCATGATAGCACCACTAGAAACATTAAGGCCTTTCAAAGTTTAAGTAAACTAAATGAAATATTCACTAACTGTTGGTCCCTTTTTTTATGTATTTCTCTTTTTTTTCAGCACAGGTGGCCAAAAATATATATTTCACTGTTTTTTCGAAGGACATCAAAGGCTGTGCATCCAATCAAACTTCTGTAATGTGCCACTTGGTACAAGCAAGTCAAATCTGATGCTAACATGGACAGGGTGACATTCCCTCAACCTCAAAAAACACAAACACACAAAGTAAATGCAACCCAGACTGCATTAAAACTTAAGACAAAATGGAAATGAGAGAAAGACGTCTCCCAGAAGCCTAAGACTTTGTGTTCCTGTCCCTCCCCCTCTTTTAATCACTCCCGTCGCCTCTGGTGTTTCCCAGGCTGCAGATAGTGGGCCACAGGCCAACCATTCATGATAATCTCTAAGATCATAGTAGTACCCTTACATAGTGTGCGATTCAAACATACTAACGCTGCGAAAGCATCTCAGTTGAAAAACTGTGAGAGAAAGCTCAGTGTTGGTGCTGGGACAGTGGAAGAAGGTGCTGAGGACGCCCCTGGTGTCTGTGACAGATGGTGTAGTTCAGGAATGCTGGTAAAAATGGCACTTTCACCGGCTCCTTTCCCACAGTAACACAAACTAAGGAGGTGAGAAAGCCAATTTATTGGGACCAAACTAAGTGTCTCCATTATACTGGTTTATATAAACCGCACTCGCTCCAGCCCAAATGGTGCTCGCACCTCTTAACCGTTCTGCTGAGAAAATCCCTCATTTGGCACATTTTAGCAAAACAGTGACACTGGGGAAGAACAAATACAGCTGAAGACAGGCCCAACAGTGAATCTACTAAGCTTTTTCCCCCATTTCAGAACTAATTTTGTAAGAACTCATTTTTGGTTGAATAGTAGAGGTAAACGGATCAATTTTATTAATATTAAAATACTTCTTATTATTGTTTGAACAAATCCTGACAGGAAAAGTGTGCCCAACCAATAGTGTGCCTTTGTAGACTTTTTGACTGAACAATGGCAGATGAGGGAAAAGTTGAAAACATGCACAAAAAGTGCTACTAGTGCCACTTAAAAGTACAGACACAGTCTCGTGAATTTTGCTGGTAAATTTGTACAATTTGATTAGTAGTAAACATTTTTCCTAAACCTACTGAAGCTTAAGCAGATTGCATGAAAATGTACTCAGTCAACAAAACTTAAAATTCTAAATAGTTACGAATTTTAAGAATATGTTGAAATTACTCTCTTGAAACAGAAAAATGTGTAAAATGGAGCTAAAAGTACTACACATTTATTCAACGTACACTTTCAGAAATAAAGGTATAAAAGCTTTCTCTGGGCCGGTACCTTTTCAGAAGTTACTGTTTGTACCTAAAGGGTCCATTTAAAGTTTATATATTTGAACCTAATCGGTACAATACCTTTTGAAAAGGTACCACCCCAGTGACAGCTTTTGTACTTTTATTTTGAGAGTGTAGGTTCATTGGAAAGTGTCTCTCTTTACTTTTTTTTTTGTAAAACTTTAAAATGTTCCTACACATACAATTCACTGCAGTTTACCACTGAAATGATCACAACTTCTATTCTTTTACAAAATTATTTTTATTTCATTAATAGTACCATTAATATTTTTTGTGCAACATTTTTACTGTAGTGCGTGAACATTTTGCATCACATAATCAGCTCCATATGGCTTTTCTGGCACTAAACGTACTCAGTAGCTCACCTGGTACAGCACTTGGGTATGTTTCCCATGAAACACAATTCACAATAAAAGAGTTAAAGGTTTACGTTAGGGTTTAGTGTAGGTGGTATGTTATTTTTCAACATGATGGTCCATTTACTTAGTAGTTAGGGCCACTCACTCATTTCATTTCTAAACTGCCAGACGTTGCCAGATTCACATCCATCCATCTGTTTCAAATAAAACTACACACTTTTAATACCATTGACTGTGAAAGTGTCACAAAATGTGCAAGAAGCAACATAATGTCAGTTTGCAGAAATGTCACACATTTTTTTCCAATAAGCCTGGGTTGAGTTTATTGGTTGCGGAAAGCATTGCTAAAAGAGGGCAAATTAGCTGAAGTATTTTGCAAAAAAACATGCATGAAGTTGAGTAAGAACCTAGTAGCAGAACTGTAAAGGTGTCATTTCTATGTGACCTCACTCATGTTTTAGTATCACTATTCTTGAAGCATGAAGCAAAACACTTTGTCCTGTCACTGGTTAATCCCCCTTAAGATGCACGTCAAACAACACCCTTCTGGAAGAGCGCTATCAGTTAAGCCTTATCATTGGGTCTTCTTCCACAAAGTGAGAATGCTGACATATTCTGGAAGATAAGGGCAGACGTTATTGTAAAGGTGCGATGAGGACCATGAGTGCGTTCTTAACCCTAATCATAACAAGAATGACAGTGTATGATAACTATAGCAGTGCTGTGACACTATATAGCAACAATAGACAAAGCACGAGTGTCAAATTGATTGTTGTCCTGTCAAAGTGTGTGTGTGTGTGTGTCATGTTTAGAAAATCTGCACACATCAGTTTATAGAGTTTTCTGCATCTGATACATGTTCATGCATAGAAAACCACAGATTCATGAATAAGAGTCATAACTGATAGCACTTGTTTTTTGGGGGAAATTCAGCAGAAATTTGCCAAAAGGATTTAAACTTAAACTTGTGTTGACTAGAGAGAAGCTGGAAAGCAAAAGCAAAATAGAAATAGTAATAACGCATGCATGGGCTTGAACTATGTGAATGTCAGGCGGTTAAATTCTTCTGAATTTCGCGGTTGCAGATTCCATGTGATCAAGTGTTCATAGCTAACTACAAAGCAAACATCTCATGGTTTGTGGTTTACTCCACAAAATGAACCATTCTAAAGGCAATTGGAGTATGAGTATTTTTCGAAACACAGTGAGGATTATTGTACTGGCTGACCAGTGTTACACCCGTGGGAATACTGCTGATAGGACCATGTGACATTTATATTCAACATGTTTTTCTGGCAGCAAGTTCCAAAGTTTCCAGCCCAAACAAGAAAAATCGGAATAACATAGTCACAGATTGCAAGTATATTCCTACCTTATCAGAAGACCTAGAAAGATATTTTAAAACTGTAACATCTCCAAATTCATAATGTTCACAAATGATCTAAAATACACTTTAAAGAAAGGTTACTTACTGTAGCTACACTGCAAGCTACTTATATTATTGCTAAAGACACTATCTTTATCTCTTAATAATTCATTCATACATTTTTACAGTTTAATAGCTATTGTAAATTCTAACTTTTATAATATTACAAAAGTTTTCTAAAAAATAATCTTGGTAACACTTCCTATGAGGCCTGTATTTATTATACATTATAAGGGTATTCTTAAGGCATTATAATGACTGCATAATGCATGATAAAAACCTGATTATAACATCATATTAATAATTCTAAAACAAATGATAATACATTAATTTACGTATTTGTGATTATACTTTTTAAGAGTTTTATCATTTATTTATTAATTTACCATATTAAATCTACTTCATTTATATCTTGAGATTTTTTTTTTATTTAAGATTTACACAGTACTTTACAACATCTTGTGAGTGGTTCAGTGCTGGTTGTTATTTGAGTGTATTGTGAGACTAATATTGAGGCTAATGTGAGCTAGCTAATACTTTCAATTGAAAAAAATGCATTTGCTGAATTTGTTTAACAATTGCAATCACATCTTTTGTAGCATCTCACATGTGACACGGCAGTGTAAAAAGCTCAGCTTAGGTATCTAGACCTTGCATTTTTCCTTATTCCATTTTGTGTTTTTAAAAGCTGCTATCTGCTCTATAACATGCTATTGGCCATCTGAAAATGCTTCATACCTGCATAATAGAAAACAAAGTGTAGTCCTATATTATATTAATAAATCTGATCTTTTTAATTAACAAAGCAAAGAGGTGTGCCCCAGGGTTCAATATTGGGGCCGCTTCTCTTTTTTATTCATGCGAATAACGATTTTTAATGACTGTTATATTTAACTCTCTGCTGATAAAACTGTCATGCACACATATAGCTGATATTCTTCAAATATAAGTTTCTCTTTACTCTGAGATAATAAATTGGGGCTTAATAGTGCTCAATATCCTACACAGAAATTCAAGTTAAAATAAATAAATAGGTCTCTCATTTTTTCCTCATTCCACTGCCCATGTCTAGTGTTTTCAAAACAGGCCGTGGGTGCAATTTAATGTGACCAAAATAGGTGAGAGTTTTCCCACGCTTTACCATAGCTGAGCTACAGCCACGATTGAAAAATACAGTTAATTCGTTACTTTAAGCTACTTACTCCCCAAGATTGATAACGACAAGTTATTTTGGCTAATTATACACTAATGCCAGCATTCAGTCTAATGGTCTGAGGTTCCTCCCTTGCATCTGGTCCAACAATGGCCAAAGTCTGACTTTGTGTCTGCAGCAGCAGCAGCTTAGGTGTTCCGGCTCTGACAGCTCGGATGAAGCCGTTTTGAATTTTCTCAGAATCATTAGCATTCTACCAATCAACCAAGGAGATGCTCCCACACCCCCAAAATCCACAGACACACTGCCATATTGTGCAAAGGAGATCCATCATCATGTGGTAACGGGAATCCCTTAAAATACGCCTCGTTCCCGTTCACTCACAGACAGTATTGCATGGGAGGTGGGGGTGCTAGGGTCATACTGTCCTGGGAAAGTTAAGTTCTCCATTTAAATCAACAAACGATGTGGCCTTCTGCCGAGTATATGAATGTGCCCGGTGGCAGATGGCAGTATTTCATACCCATAGACTCCAGCAAACCCTAATCCCCGGGGGATCGCACATTCCCGGGTCATCAGTTGTTCACATCAAGGAGAAAAAAGGGGAGAGCGCGAGACACAGAGAGAGAGAGGGGTACGCTCGTTCTCCCCCTCCAAGAGCGAACAAATACATCTCAGGCCACTTCAGTAGAGACGTAAGCCTGATTAGGGTTCGATCATCTCATTAGTCTGGGGATATCGGAAAGCCTCATGAATAATGATGCCGGGTAATTAAAAAAAAGCAGACAGTGTGTGTTAGCAGAACCTCTCTGGTTTGTCGAGATGAACAAGGCTCAGTTGGATCTTAAGCTCATTTTGTGGCCTGACTGTCGTTTGGTTGTAAGATGCCTGGTGATTTTCTTCATTGTTTGTTTAGGTGGGTGAGTGCCGCAGCAGTCCCACGCTCCAGCCATGTGCGTGTGTTTGTACATATCAGCTGCTGTGGGTCAAACAAAGAGGCTCATGTGACTCAGCAGTTGAAGGAATAATGTTCCTCCCCCCTCAGGCTCTTTTGCTGAGAGACTTTCTCACACCTCTCCATCTGGACGGGCTTCTTTCGAAACGTCAATCACAGCAGGGACTCCCATTTTTCAGTCAGCTTTGGGGGATGACCCTCTCTGAGAGATTTGGTGAAAAGTCAGTAAGATTGCTGATTTCAGCTCGGGACTTGAAGGAGATGATTGAGCAGAAGTCGGCTTAATTTTGCCTGGAGGTGCAAAAGGTCCATAAAAGTCATTTGATTAAAGGTGCAAAAAAAGAAAAAAAAAAACTTTAAATGCTCACTTAAACTATCATACAAGAGTACTTTTTTTGTCTTCAAATCGTCTAGTAAGGCACTTTGCTTGTGTTTATAATCTGTAGAATTGACGTTCCATTATATTACATTAAAATAAACAAAACAACAAAAAAAGATAAATAATATTTAAATAAAATATGTCAATGAATTCAAGGCTGATAATGTAAAATCATATAACAGTGTGCTATAATTTAAAAACTAAACTATTTGTTTAATTAAAAATAATAATACATTAAATGTGACAGGTGATCTGATTAAAGTTTTTGTCTACCAGTGGTTGTTCTGCAATTTTACAAGCATCTACAAATGGTAATAGATAGAGACCCTCTAGTGGTTTTTATAAAATGTCTCTCAAATGTGTGTGATGTTTTGTGTTTGAGCGCCCTCTATCAATAAATTCAGGAAGCGACACTTCTGTTTGGTTTTCACTTTTGCGGCTATACTAATGGAAATCAACAGAGTATAACTTAATTTTTCTAATATACAAATATAATTAAATAACATGATTGAAAAAATGCGCCAATAATCTAAATAAAAACAATAATAATAATAATAAAATAAACGGCTACAATAAATGTATACAAATATGTATTGTTTTAATTTCCTTAATAGTCAAATTTATGAATGTGAATGTTTACGAATTTATTTCTTAATGTATTTTGTATTTATTTATTTTTTGTAGGAGCCAAAAAGCCTCAGACGAAATTAAATAGTCTGT
Source organism: Enteromius unitaeniatus (assembly GCA_032359435.1). Taxonomy (NCBI): domain Eukaryota; kingdom Metazoa; phylum Chordata; class Actinopteri; order Cypriniformes; family Cyprinidae; genus Enteromius; species Enteromius unitaeniatus. Next base: position 4,745,705 of record JAUMHI010000054.1, on the reverse strand, counting down.
TTTTTGTTTGTTTGTTTTGTTTTTTTATGTAGACACGTCTTTTTACAAAATCTTCCTCCAAACCTCTTGAGTAGTATTCTTTAGTAGTAAATCTTAAATGACATATTATGAATAACAATAAAATGTCTGCTTTTAGATTAATTCCATTCTAATGCAGGGTTTTTTCCGAAAACAATGTATAGTGCTATACTGGAGTAAATCTGAACTTTGAAATCTAAGAAAAAGGTGTGCCCCTTTTTAGTAAACAAAATAGGTTCTATTCACAGTCTATAAGATCGCAAAACAATCTCAATATCTCAGCACTGAGTAATTCATTATATAATTTACATTTTTGGGTTAAATATCCCTATTACTGTATAGGGGACTCCAAAGTTTCATAAAAATAAAAAAAACAAAAAAAATATAAAATAAAATAAATGCTCACTTAAACTATCCTACTATTATACAAGAGTATTTTTTCCCCTTCAAATTCCCCTTCTGTGTGTGTGTGTGTGTGTTGTCTGTTTCTAGTGATTGTGTCATACAGACAAGATTGTTCATCTTAAAGGTTTGGTCCTAATTTGATAAATTGTCAATAAATTTGTAGCATTCTGAATATTTCAAGGTCTGTAATCAAATTATGAAAAGCTGGTTAGGGTTGAGCTGGTCAGTACCCAGATGGTAGACCTCATAAGAAAACCAGTTCCCTTTCAGTCGGTCATTCTGACGCCACGTCGGTGTCCAACGAATAGGAATCGCCTTGCAAGTAGGTCAGTCGATCTAGCGTTCATTAGCTTTTCGCTTCGGAGCCGAGCAGTTCATGCGAACGTTCCACAAGCCATTCTACTCTGCGAGCGACAGAAAAGGCTGGTGTTATGGTGTTGCAGTGATGGTGGTTCCAGTCGAGTGGCGGGAGACATTTGTAGTGCACTGTTTGCTTCAGCCTTTCACAAAAGAGCCTTGCAAGCTGTTGCTGTGTCCGTCAGAGCACTAAGATGTTATGTAGATCGGACACAGAGCTTCAGGACCTCAGACCAGCTCTTCGTTGTCATGGAGGTCTGCAGAAGGGGAATGCCATCTCTAAGTGAGGATGGCCCTCTGGATAGTGGATGCCATCACCCTGGCTTACCAGTCTCAGGGTGTGTCCTGTCCCCTCAGTGTACGCGCTCACTCAACTAGTTTGTAGTGTAGCGTCGTTCTGGGCGTTGGCTCATGGCGCCTCGCTTTTGACAATTGTAGAGCTGCGGGTTGGGCGACCCCTAACACAGATTTTATAGCCTTCGTGTGGAACTGGTTTCTTCCCGTGTTTTCACCTCTAACAGAGCTGAAGAGGTGGAGTAGGACCTGTTCGTTCAGCTTGGTATCCTTCTCCAGTATCCTTATTAGTAGAACACTGTGAGTCCTCCGATCCCCTCGGCAGTCAGATGTGGCGGAGCATCTGACGCTAGGCCCTCGAGGCAATGTGTCCTTGAGAACCACTAGAAGGCTGGGAACCCCTGAGTGTAACCCTGAGCATCTCAGGTGGTATAGGTAAGAACTGCCTTCCCCAGTTCTGAGAGTACAATCTCTTCCTATATTCCATATGCATTGGATTCATTCATGATATATGTGAGTTGTGTCTTACTCTTGAAAGAAAATGACTTCCGCACGTCCTACACAGTGGACATCCCAGTGTCCAGTTACTTTGCAGGGGGTTGGTGACTCTCACATGGGGCTGGAAGGGACAGTATTTATGGCGCTTTGGTAGGGATCCCTATTCGTCGGTCACCGATTCGGTCAGAGTGACCGACTGAAAGGGAACGTCTCAGTTACGTATTGTAACCCCCGTCATGTCCCATCACCATAGGGGCTGTACCGGCACTGAGGGCTGTAACACCGGTTCAGCTCCTCAGCGAAGACCTAATAAACGCTAGATCGGCTGACCTACTTATAGTCGCAAGGCGATTGGGTTCAGCTGATACAGCTACTACAACAGAAAGGGGTGGTACAGCATTATAATACAGGGCTTGGTTGACCACCATTTTTCAAGATTTTGATGTTGGCTTACCAGGGAAGTGCCACGACACTTTTGTTTTTCAAAACTTAAAACTACAAAATTGTACATGCTTTCCACCACTCACCAAAACAATATAAAGTGTTGACATTCCTGTGCTGATTGTGGCTGGTTCTGCATATATCCCAGGGATCCTCGAGTATGGCACACAACATACCTGGCTTACAGAGAATTGAATCTAATGGGGGAAACACTAGCAACCTCATTAAGCACCTTCGGATGCGTCCCACATCTTTTGCAGAGTACACAAAGGTTAGTGGAACTTATTTAAATAATTTCCCTTAATTTTTGTGGATCTCCTGTTAAACATTACAGTACGGTTTTGCACATTATTTGTGGTAACTAAGAGAGGGACTGAAAAGATGAAAAGAAATTAGTAGCGTAAACACTGAATTTAGTTTGTAACATATCTCTTTCAGTTGGTCTGTTGCTCTTTTTTCCACCTTCTGGATGAAGTAATGGGTTACGAGAAACTTTGCAACAATTTTTGCAATGCAGAATGCAGTTACATATTTATTAACATTAGCATTTGCAGTCTGTTCTTGTCAGCCCTTTATTAATTCTTGAAGCGATCGGACGCTTTTGTTGAAAGAATTATATAAAAAAATATTATGCATTTCACAAATGAACAGAATCCAAGTAATTCATTTTTATTATTGTTTCTTGTTTTTTTTCAGAATCAGAACCATGCTGCCTTAACTGGAACCCAAAGCCATACAGCTACCCCCGGAACCAGCAAGTTGCAACCCACCATCGACAGTCTCTTTTGAGAAAATCAAGAAGTATGAAGCACAATCCAAAGAAGCAGATGTTGTCTTGACTAAATACCAATGTTTACAGTGGACAGGTTGGATTCAAGCAACTAGTCAAAAAGCTCAACATCAAAAATGAGCCGCCCAGCAGGAACTTTTGAATAATTAAAAATACCAGAATTGCACACAGAAACTAGAGAGACAACAGATCTTGAAGTATCTGGATTTCTGTATCATCAGAACAATGTAGTCTTACAGGGCTGTAACTGCTCAGTTCATAACAAAGGATTGGCTGCTGCGGTCGTGGTGCCTGGGCTCAGTGGGCTGTGCAGAACTTAATAGTGACCACACAGCACAGAGCCTAAGTGAGCCCTTCTCTGAGATGTTGGGATACATTGTAGAAATTACAACTGACAATGCTTCAAATAACATCAAGTCCATTTCTGATTGTAACTGGATTCCATGGTTTGGGCATAATCTAGACTTGGCAGTTCACTAGGGAACCAGCATTGATCATGAAGGCCAGGGGTGGGCAATTATTTTTCTCATTGGGCCACATTTGAAATTTGGGCAGTTTTTGAGGGCCGAACCAATACACAACTCCGTTTTGCCCAATACTTATTTCTTCATTAAAAAAAAGGGGGGGAAAATCTACAATGATACTGAAAATGTGGAGCATTTTAATAAACATTATTTAAAACTTCTGAAATGTGCATTTTTGAAGTGTAAAATACCAGAAACTTTAAACAAAGACCAGCATCACAACATCAAATTCTTATCAACTTTTAAGAGTAGCAATCTCTGCACGCAAGACAGGGTAACTTACAGCATTCACAGTCAGGAAGCGAATGCCGCTGAACTTGA
>JAUMHI010000054.1:4725063-4741957 GCA_032359435.1 Enteromius unitaeniatus | reverse complement strand
ATATTAATAAAAAATTATATATATGTATATATTAATAAAAATATATATCTAATATATATATTTTTTTTATAGAAATATATATTTTATTAATATATAAATATACATATAATTTTTATATTAATAAAAAAATTATATATATATATATATATTTATTTATTTATTTATTATTATTATTTTTATTTTATTATTATTTTTTTTTTATACTTCCCCCTGTCAACTACTACAAGAACTAATCTTCGTTTTTTTCATAACATGTTATATAAACATTAATGCAATGTGCACTAACAATGACTGACTGTATTTTTATTATGAAAATGCAATGCATGCATTGTTTAATCTGGTTAGTTACTACATTAACTAATGACACGCAACAAGTGTAATGGAGATTTGAAAGAGTTCGTAGTTGTTTCTTACATTCAGACCACTCTTTTACCTTTTACTCGCACAACAAAGTTTTTGTTTTAAGTAAAGCATATCAAGCTCCCAAAACAACCCAACAAACAGTCCATATATGATAGCATTGATTAGAATGGACAAAGCCACTGAAAAAAGTCAAGTGGTCACCAAAACAATTAAAAATCACCTTTTTATTGGTCCACAGATTAGTTACACGGGTTGAAAAAACACGGTGGTGATCAAATAAGGTTTTTTTTTTTTTTTTAAATAAACTATTACTTTAAAGGCGTAGTGCAACCAAAAAATAATTTACTTTTTAAGTTAATTCAAACTTCAGGTTTCTTTGTTTTATTGAACACACACACACACAACTTTTTTTTAGCAATATGGAAAAAACACAAAGCAAATGGCTATCCCTCTAAAGTCATTATTCACTAAAAATCTCCCTTTGAGCTGAAATGTAAATCATTCTTGTGAATTATTCCAGAATGAAGAAGAAATGGTGCGTTATGTTCATGGGTGAGTTATTAATTTGGTCTTTTACTGTGTGTCTCCAGGTGAAGAGGTTGCTTTGTATTGCTCCAAGTACCTACCTGACATCATTAAAGAGCAGAAGGCATATAAAGATGGCAAACTGCAGAAGGTAACTTTCGCTGCACCTCTTATATTTGATTGTTGTGCTCCTCTGATTGAATGATATCAGTTAGTGCCTGCTATAGTGCTTTAATTGACTCAAGGGAGGCTCCTTGAGCCAAGCTTGTAAATATTGTGATTTGATCTTGAAGACAGCAGGATTTTGCAGAAAATCACTGTTTTATTGTCGTTGATGAAGTAGATTATTTTATCTGAAAGTGGGTGTGATCTGTGACCTGTTTGTGCGGCTTCCTTTCACATTCCCAGGCTCTGGAAGATGCGTTCCTGTCTATAGATGCCCGAATCACCACAGAGGAAGTCATCAAGGAGCTTGTTAAGATAGCTGGACGTCCTCAAGAAGAAACAGAAAAAGTAGCAGATGAAGATGATGGTTAGTGTTGGGGTTTTATATATATATGGCACACTCATGTCATTTATACTTTGGTTCAGTGTTTGTCTAACCTTTAGTCTCCCGCAATCCACAACAATTTTTATTGTATTTTTTTTATTTATCATTTATTTTACCAAGTGATGTCCCATTGAGATAATCAAATCTCTTTTATAAGGGAGCCCTGGGACAATTACAATTACACAAGTTACACAGAATCACAAAACAGACCCAGTACATTTAAAATAACATAAAAGGCTCATTTAAAACATATGCGTTGTTCAAATTTGGATTAAGTAATTGTTTAAAATGTTCAAGTGAGAGCTTCAAGACCTTTTGGTGTAAATTCCAAAGTCTTACCAAATTCAGTTGTTACACGTGGGACATTTAGAGACAGGATGTTAACGGAGCGGAGATTGTAACGGTAATGATTCTTCGTCAACAAACTAGTAAGATAAATTACCATTAATAGCTTTAAAAATAAAAACGTGCCAATGGAACCATCTACGCAGGCCTAAAGAATTAAAACCAGTTGCTTCATAAAGACGACAGTGATGAGTACATAACTTGGCATTAGTGATGCACCATGGTAGACTGTGTCAAGTGTGTGCAATGTAGTAGAAGCAGCATGCATAGAAATAACATCCCCATAGTCCAAGACTGGTAAGAAAGTGGCACTAATCAATTTCCTCCTTGCTTTGATAGTGAAACAGGATTTATTTCTAAACGGAGCTTTACTCTTTTAATATGAACTTTGAAGATTAGCTTTTCATCAATCCATAGACCAAGATATTTATAAGATGAAACATTTTCAACACACTTCCCATCTAGTGTGGAGTTGATGCAGGTACTGTGTGAGACTTTGTGAACTGCATCACTTTAGTTTTACCAACGTTTAATACCGGTCTCAGTTCAATGAAGGTGGCCTGTAATGAATTAAAAGACTGCTGTAGTGATTGATAAGATTAATCTAGAGTAGAGGCAGAACAATATAATACTGTATCGTCTGCATAGAGATGTATTTTACCATTATCTGCTACAGAGGCAATGGTGTTAATGTAAATAGGACCGGACCAAGGATAGAGCCTTGAGGAACACCTCGCCGAACCCCCAATGGGGCAGAACTATGCCCATCGACAACTACAGTCTGTGTTCTGTTGGCAAGATAGTTTCTGAACCAATCAACTGCCTTAGTGCCCAAACCAATGATGTGTCCCAGAGCCTCTTAAGCAGGATACAGTGGCCTTTGACAAGTCGATAAACAGGGCGGCACAGCTCATTTTATTGTCAAGGTCACAGATGATGTCATTAATGGTATAATGCTTGGATGCTATGGATAGCATAGTGCTATGCTTGGGCCTAAAGCCTGACTGTTCCGGTGAAAGTATCTGATAATTTTGCAGGAAACCCTTAAGTTGGGTATTTACTAAAGACTCTACTAAAGATTTAGAAATTGGGCAATAATTCCTTTCAACAGGGGCAGCACATAGGCTGATTTCCAAACATCTGGTAAATCATTTGAAGACCGGGACAAATTAAAACTTTATGTAATAGGTGTGATATGATATGCGCAGATAGTTTAAGTAAAGCAGAAAGAGCGTCAATTCCCAGTTCCTAGCGTCAATTTCCTTAAGAGCCTTAAGAACTGCAGATGAGGGAATGAGTTCAAAATCAAATCCCTCACGGACCAGAGAAGCAGGTGAGTTATGTTGAAGGGGTGAGGAAACATGGCTGTGTGAGACCTCTTCAGGATATGATTGTTCAAATATGTCACCTGCCTTTTAATTAAATGATCATTGAAAGCATTAACAATATCATTCTTGTTTGAAATCTGTTGGGTTTCTTTAACTATATGCTTAATTCCAGAGATTTTATCATCTTCCAAAATTTAGATGGATTATTTAGATTTGAGGAAAAGATAAGTGCATTTGTTCCTAACCTCAACAATACTCTTCCTTTTCATTGAAATGGGGTGTCTTTGATTAAAAATAAAATTTGTACAATTCCACAAATTTGGGAGTGGTTTAAATTGAAAAAAATGATGATTTGTAGATCTTTGTTTATTTTGCCTTATTTTAGAACCTTTAAGTAATTCTCAACCCCCGTTGAAAGTTATAAGATGCTTTCTAAATGATCCTTTTATAGCATTTGATTGGTGTGTCTACTGATTATCATGACTTGGACTGCCTTTTACGCGTCACACCTCGTGTCTGCATTCATGATCGGAGAAATGACAAACAACAAGCACTACCCTTCACTGCTCAAAACTCACGTTTGAATAGGAAGTATGCACAATTTAACTACTACAAATTAATGTTCACCTTTCTTGACAGTTGATAATGAAGAAGCGGCTCTGCTGCATGAAGAGGCCACCATGACAATCGAGGAGCTGCTTAGCCGCTTCGGACAGAACCAAAACAAACATGCCAAAAAGCCGTGTCCAGGTGCCTCTAAAGAGTCTGAGGATGGAGAGAAATCTCACGCTGAGAAGGGAATCAATGGTGAGGCGGACAGCGCTTCTGAAGCCGACAGCAATGGAAAGAAAGCAGCCGCTGCAGGAGATGCAGCCGGAGGCTCCAAGATGAGGGCCTGCAGACGGGCGGCTGCGTCCGGTGGCAGCTCTTCTTCTGAGGGATCTGCTGAGAAGTCTGGGGATGCTGGTCCTTCCTGCTCCTCATCGGCAGCTCCTGCTCCAGGCAGTGCCAAGTCCAAGTTCTTCGAGGACAGTGAGGAGTCAGAGGAGGGGGAAGAAGAAGAGGATGGTAGTGAGGAAGAGGTGAGGGGATAAATCTCAAACCCACATTTTAAACTCTGAATATGTACATTTCTGCAACATTAATCCATTTCAAGAAGTACTACAACTTAATTTCTGGCGACTATCATCGATATTTTTAACTAATCTGATCTATGTTTCTGCGTTCAATAATGAAATGCCTTTTAACTGAAAACTGAGTGTTTGATACTGATTGATTCAATCTGTGTTAAAAGCTCTGTTAATAAAGCTCTATTACACAAGTGCTGTTTATTTTGTCTTTGTAACGGTTTGGTTGTGGCTAATAGGACGGCAGTGAGGAGGATGGTGAGAACAGCAGTGAGAACGATGAAGAGGATGACACAGAAGAGGGTGAGGAAGAAGATAGCGATGAAGAGGAAGAAATGTGCTTGCCAGGCATGGATGGAAAAGAGGAGGTTAGCATACATCACGTGGCCTCTGTTATTTGTGGAAAGTGTAGTGTTTATTCAGGAAATTACCATGTGATCGTGTTTCTGACCTCATTATATCCTGAACTGGTGTTTGTGATGCCTTCATGTTGTTACTGTTCCTGAAAGGAACGTTTTTGGGTTTTTTTTTCTTTCTTTCATACAGTTTTATTCTCTCCCCTGTTAAACACTAAGTCCCTATGGAATCTTTTTTTAATAGATATAGCCAATTTTATTAATCAAAAAGCAGGTCTTATTAAATTTAAACCATGAAACCCATACATTTTCACATTCAATTTTTATTTATTAAAGTTGAACAAAAATTGCATGTTTAGTGCCCTTTGAAATCTTTTATATTTTTGTTCTCACTGTTTTCTGTGTTTTAGCATGTCTAACTATTTGAATACATAAAACAACTTAATTGATTCAATTGTCTTTAAGCAGACTTGGGATTTCCCAAAAAAACATTATTAAAAATTAAAACCTTGTGTGAAGGCATAATAAATACATTTATAATAAAACTTATATTTTGACGGGTTGCCATGAATACCTTTATAGTTCAGTGTATGTGACAAACACTAGTTTTACTCAAGTAAACCATGAAATGCTCTCAGAGCAGTTCTGGAGATGTTGGTCATGTTCAGTAAAACACTGCGAGCGTCACGCACGCTTCAGTATAGTAGTAACCCAACTACTGCCTGCGCCATTCATTAATTGAGATGGAGAATTTAAGCACAAATCATCCCCATTCTGTAGCAATCAGAGAATTTTGTTTTAAGTGAACCAAATCTTCATGAAGTGAGTGCTTTTAAAACTTAAAAAAATAAAAATAAGGAGTGGGTCACATGACCATGTGGAGAGCCTTACGTTATTTTTGTCTCTGTTATTCAGCCAGGTTCAGACAGTGGCACTACAGCCGTAGTTGCTCTTGTTCGTGGGAAGCAGCTCTTCGTGGCTAACGCTGGAGACTCCAGATGTGTGGTGTCTGAAAAGGGAAAGGCGGTGGACATGTCCTATGATCATAAGCCGGAGGACGAGCTGGAGCTGACCAGAATAAAGAACGCTGGTGGGAAGGTGACGATGGACGGCCGGGTCAATGGAGGCCTGAACCTCTCCAGAGCCATTGGTAACAAATTGATATCCGTGAATGCTTGATATGGCACATTTCCTCTCTTGATTAAGAACCCCAGAAAATGGGTTTTCTTGTAGGTGATCACTTTTATAAAAGGAACAAAGCTCTTCCCCCGGAGGAACAGATGATCTCTGCTCTGCCCGATGTCAAAGTGCTGACCCTCAATGAAAACCATGACTTCATGGTCATTGCCTGTGATGGCATCTGGTAAGACTAATAACTCAGTATAACTAGCGTTTGCTCTTGTTGACCGGGCTGTGTTATGTTTTAAATGTAGTATTCATAATATTTGTCGATAAACATATCGAATTATCATCGTGTTTTAAAGGAACGTGATGAGCAGTCAGGAAGTGGTGGACTTTGTAAATGAGAGATTGAAAACTGAGGCTGGTAAAAACAGACCCCTGTCTGCCATTATTGAAGAGGTAAGTACTGGAAGGTGTTGTTTAATGCAGCTCTATGAATCTGCTTTTGGTTTAAAATCCCCTTCTGTGCGAGATATAATATTAAATATTCAATATTAAATCTGAGGCCTTGCCAGTGTTTTAGATTTAGCTTAGCTTTTTTAATTGTTTTTGGAAATTAAAGGGAATTTAATATCACGGTTAAAAACACTGAAGAAATACTGTATCACTATTCTTTAAAAATAAAGGTATAATAAAGGATAATAAAAATGCCCTTTACATCTGGTGCTTTGCTGCAGTTTTGAAATTGCATCAAATTTCTCTGGTATTGAAATCTGCCACTGAAATATGTATTTTTGCAGTTAAACATTTTAAAAAATTACTATTGGCATTGATAAATTGTCACTAATAGTTTTATCAGGGCTCGCAAAATTTCTAAATCTCTGGTAGCCCTTCGGGCAGGCACTCTTCAGTTTTTGGTAGCCCGAAAAAGAAAAAAAAAAAAAGATTATTTTTAATGTATAGTATTGTAAAGGTAACAAAACATCAAAAATAGTTAAAACACAAATTACAACAACTGTATAATATAATAAAAATACAATCAACTCAAATATTTGGTTGTAGCTGAACAGAAATGTCAGAGAAAACAGAAGAATATCATTGTGCTCCCTCCCTCAAAAACAAAACACCTACTAGCCTCTATGGGGTCAAAATAGAACTTATAAATACAAAAGTAACTAATTTAGTTGTAATTGCATTGTATTATTTATCAATTACAATTGTATCCCTAGACAGAAACTGTATGATGTTATTAATACAGTGTGATTGATTTTATGGTCTTAAGCGTTCAGAAATCACACTAAATAAACGTCCACGTTTTTGTTGAATAAATTAAATGGGCTGAATCATTTCTATTACAAAAAGGTGGCCAAATAAAAACTATAATAAATTAAATCATTGGTCAATATTAAACACAAATTAGATCGTCGATTATCAGCCCTTTGCAGGCATTGTATTACGTTATGTATTTTTACAGAGTTATTCAATGAAACCATAATTAAACCATATATTGCCTCGTTGTTTTTATATAACACATTTTACTCCATGGAAACTGCAATAAGTCCAAATGCGTTGTTGTTGGTGGTGAAATCACCGATAATAAAACACATTAGTCTACTAACGTCAGTCAAACACGTTTCACAGGAATATAAACGTATCTGAAATTATTCACAAAGTGAAAGTAAAAAACCAGCGCGCATTCAATACTTAACCTAATTGACAGTGGCTCCCCGATGCCTGAAAATCACATAATTACCCAAACATATTTGTGAGAGAATGCAAAAGCGTTTAAATATATTTTTCCTCCTCATAAGATAGCCCGACTGGAAGACACGATGGGACGTCGGGCAAGCGATTTTGCAAGCCCTACTTATTTTTGTAATATGAATAATAGTAAAAAAAGCTGATGTCAGATTAAAACCTAAAACTAGCCCCTTCACTATATGGTACGCTGCCCTATAGAATATAAAATATCAGTTAGGAACATGCAGGCGGAAAAAGTCAACTTGCTAAGAAGTGTTTATTTGTCCTTTGCGTCCAGCTGCTGGACCACTGCTTAGCACCAGACACTTCAGGAGATGGAACAGGATGTGACAACATGACCTGTATAATAATCACCTTCTCCCCACACCTCGGGAACAACATAGTCGCGAGCAGCAAGAAGCGAAAGCAAGAGGACACCGCGGCGGAGGAAAACGGCAACGACAGCAAAAAATCCAAAACTGAATAGAAGAGCTGTTGCTGGAGGTGCTGATTATTTTGAGGACACTTTCCTTTGAATTCAGACCACTGGGAAAATTTTAAGGATAGCTCCGTAAGAAAGAGCCTTTTAGTTTTAAACAATTCAAAGACGCAAGCAACTAGAACTGTTAACCCAGACCGTTTGTTCTTTGTTTTTTTGTTCTGATTTGTTTAATGTTCCCGTCACCTGTAACTGATAACTGAATGAACGAAGCTTAGTGAGGTGATCCTGATCCCGTCTCGTCCATCGTATCCTCGTTTATGTACATAGTGCTTTTCCAGTAACTTGATTCGAATGCTCTCTTTCTGTTCTTATTTTCAGTAGTGGATCGTTGTGTCAGTATTTGTGACCTTTTCTTTTTCTAAACACCAGTATGTAATTGATCAAATACAATTTTTTTTTTAAATAATGTGATGAAAGATGCTCGTCTATTTTTTTTCCTGATGGAATATACGGCCCACAATAATCCTGTCGAAGTGCTCTCTGATGCTAAATGACATTCCTTTCTCCCTTGTTTCTTGTTTGTGATTCAGAACAGCTTTCAGTTCATTGATCCTAATGTCTAGTAGATCGGCTTCTTTATTTTTGTTCGGAAGGCTGCCATTGGGATCCGTGTCTTATTTGGTGATAATTCAGCAGGAGTCCTCTCTGCAAAATAGCTTTCTCACGGTCATCGGTCTTGAAGCGTCCATCTGATTCATTAAGGTTTATATATGACGTATTTTTGAATATATATTTTGGTACTTTTTCAGAACATCTTGGCGGGTTGTATGGGGAAGTCATTGCTCAGATCTTCAACTTTTTCTGTACCAATAAACAAGTGGAGACAAGTACCGCAATGCTGTTTTTCTTGTGGGGAATTGGGCTTTGTTCAAGCAGCGAGGAAAAGTCTGCTGTGGAGAGCCGAAAGGTCTGTGTGTAACAGGAGGTGATGTGTAATGCTTAATATATGCCCTTTATAAACTTAAGATACTACTGACTGTTCCTACTTTTTAAACATCAGTCGCATCCCTTGGCGCAAATATAAGTTAGATTAATATTTAAAATAAGAATGGGCATAATATTGATGGATTTGTTAGCTGCACTAGTACACCTAAATAAATGTAGCTTTTACTGCACATATTCGGGTTCTTTGGAAATGCAGTGTTTCAGCTAGTTTGCTTGATGAGTTATTAAATAATCATGTCAAAATTAATACTCATCAATGTTGCAAAAGAGTTCCAAGGCTGTTTAACAACAGAGCATTTTTCTTTTGGTTCGCAAGAGCAAAATGTATCAAAAGTAACAAATATCAAAAGCGGCGAACCTGTAATAAGGTCCTTTAGTATAAACAGGCCTTTAATGCTTCTGCGGAGTAATTTTATTCCCTGAGAATTAAAGGAATAGTTCACTCTAAAGTGTCAATTCTGTCTTCACTTATTTACACGGTTCCAAACCTGTGTGTATTTCTTTGTTCTGCCGAACACAAAGGAAGATATTTTGGGGAACGTTTGTAACCAGGCTGTTTTGGGTCACCATTGCGACCAAAACAGCTTCTGACGGCACCCATTCACTGCAGAAGATCTACTGGTGCGCAGGTGTTGCAATGCTACTTTTCTTTAAATCTGTAAATCAAGCTCATGTATTATGAAATGTTTGTGGATCATGTTGATAGTTAAAGTGATTGTCTCCACCAAGAATTGATTTTATGCATCCACTAAAACACCAGCTGGATAAAAGCTTGAAATGGATCAGAAAAGTCAAGTATATTCTGAGAAAATCTCATGCAGCATAGTTTAAATATAAAGTTGCTTCACAGTGAACCTTTTTGTGTGAATGATTCCATAAAAACCCAATGACATCTAAATATTTCTATTTCACGAAAGACTCTTTGTGGTGATAAACAGAGATGGTTCTTTAAAATATAGCTTCTTTGTGGATGGTTATATTACTGCAGGGCTGTGAGGAACCTTTAAAGCACCTTTATTTTTAAGAGTGTAGATGACCTATATAAGGCATTTTAACAGATAAAATACATGAGTTATTCATGCTACCAGCAGAAAGATCATTCAGATTCTATTCTCTAAGGTGTTATTGCTCATGTTGTTCACTCAGACGTTGAATCATAAGCATCATTCACCACAGTGGAGCTCTTCTCAACATCCCCTCCCAGCAGTACGACTCGGCCATCTGAAACAAACACATTACAGATTACACTACACACGACATTTCTCCGGGCCGTTGAATTATTAGAAGAATGATGCAAACACAAGTCGTAACAGGCATGACGCAAAAGATGTGCATTTTGTTTTTCCAATAATTCAAGTATTCCTTACATCTTAATAACAGTCATGCAGCTACAAATGAGAAATAATATTTTACCTGCATTCGTTTGTGAAGAAATACCAGCTTTTGATTCAGTAACTCAATATCCTGCAATAAAAGCCAGTTATTCACTGATTTAATTAGGTTTTATTAACACAAAATGTGCAGTCTATCCTCCTGAAGATTTACAGATATGTATGTATTTTGTGTATGTCCAGTCAAATGCTCTCTGCCTAGTAGGCCTAATAGCAAGTCTGTGACGTAACTAAAGCCTCTTATACTTAAAAATGAACGAGCAACATTGTTTCAACAGGAAAAACATCAAAGAAGACTGAGCTAAATATCGCATCAGATCAGTTCACCTTTGTCAACCTTTCATGCTGTTTCAGCTTGGTTTGAGGCAACAGTTCTTCTAATCTTTCGATCTGAAATAAGAGCAATGTTTGTCATCGAGGTGGTTTGAAAATGGGAATTTGTAAGAGCAGTTTTGGCCTCACTCTTTTCACAATGCTCTGTAGTCTCGACTTCAGGGTTTTATTGATAAGAATCATGGGAATTCTTCTGGGTCTTGGATTGACTGTATTCATAAGAAACATATTTGTTAATATAACAAAGCTTGAGAAATAAAAAGCCAGTGATCTGTCATACCATGCTGGTAGTTTTTGGCTACTTCAAGGACGTACGGCCTGGATACAAAGAACACAAACAAATGAACATATACGTATTTGATCCTGAAAATATGACTAAGAACGTCACAAACAAAGAAACTGATATTAAAGGAGCAATACACCAAAATATGAAAATTAAATATAATATTAACCTACCCTCAGGCCAACCATGATGCAAAGGAGTTTGTTTCTTCATTAGATCCGATTTGTATATATGAAGCATTGCATCATTTGCTATCCAGTGGATGCTCTGCAGCGAATGGGTGCCGTCATCACAATAATTCACAGCACTCCAGTCCATCAGTTAACATCTAGAGAAGTGAAAAGCTGTGTTTTTCTAAGAAACAAATACAGCATTAAGGCGTTTTACCTTTATACTGTTGCTTCTAGCACAAATATGTTGTGGATTTTGAGATTAGGTGACGACAGGATAAAGACTTCTCCACTGAAGGAAGCGTTATTATGGATTATAAAGCAATTTGGCCAGAAGCATTTGTTTCCTGTAAGCTTTTCACTTCCCAAGACATTAACTGATGAACCCGGAGAGGTGTAGATTATGGTGTTTTTATCAGCTGTTGGGACTCTCATTCTGACGGCACCCATTCACTGCAAAGCATTTTACTATAATGATACATTTTTCTAAATCTGATCAGCCTGAGGGTGAGTCAAAAATGCAGCCATTTATGTTAAATATACTGTATTTCAGCACATCTGCGATATTTACAGCTACTGGCATTTGATGATTTGATTAAATGCAGGTGTATGATATAAGATCGTTAACCCACTATTTTAATATTTTATAAAATAAATGTGCTCCCATAAATGGAAAAAATAAATAAAGTCCATAAAATGAATACAAAATTGGCCCATAATAAAAGCCCTTAGACTTTAGAGCTTTAACACTAAGGACTGTTGTTTCAATAGACTTACATTTGCTTGCTGTTTGGTGGCATGCAGGAATTCAATGGAATTAGGCATCCTCGATTGTTTCGTATCTGCAAATGAGTTAAAATTATTTCATTTTATACAAACAAGGAGCAAAACACCACAGAAAGGTTACGCATAATACCTTAAGTATTGCCTGAGAAGTGTCAAGCCTGAAAGAACGAGCTAGTATCTGTAAGGAGAGACGATACTCTTTAATACACAGCCTGTACTAACCCAAATCTAACCCAAGAACTAGTCCAAGACGCACTTGTTTAATGCTGGTTACTTGGGCTCCACTTGGAAAGTGAACCTCCCGGAGAGCTATGATCCTGTTATCTGCAAAACAGCAGCTTGTGTCATAACTCATAACTCATTTGCAAGTCAGCAATAAAAATAGTGCAATTATTCAAAGCTATAGCCAAAGCAATACCAGTGCTGTCAGAAGCACCTGCTCTCTGTCCATCCGTTTTCAGAACAGCTAACTAATTGATTTTCAGTCATTTAGGATATTTTTCCCGATTGCAAAAACAAAGATGGTGACAAACAAAAAAAAAAAAAAGGGCAGAAGAAAGAGATTATACAGCAAACCTGTTCACGTTACCATGGCAACCCCAGGATGCTAAAGCTGTTTAACTTAACACTTATATGCACTAATCTGACAGATTACTATAAAAATGATACCCACCATTGAGATCAAGCCTCTTGAGGGCGATCCAGACTGTAGGACGCATGTTTTGAGTGTTAAAAACAGCCATCCGGGGATCTGCGCGCACCTCTCCAGCCCAGAACCCGTGAAGTGAGAAACCACACAACCAAATAAAAGTGCATTTCTCATAACTGAAGTAAAAAACGAATCAATTATAAATGATTAATCATACGTTGAAATATTACAAATAGAGTAGATTACATTTCTAAATTAAAATGCGCCGATGAGAAAACATATACATTTATAATTGATAAAACACACTAAATCAATAGAGCAAATACATTAAAAAGCAAAGGCTTTTACAAGATTGTATTGTATTATGAACAACAAAAAAATGCATGGCAGCGTAAAAAAAGTATTAAATTATTTATGTTGTTATAATATTATTTATGCTTTTGTGTGTGACATTTAAAGGCTAACTTGTACAACGTTAATATATTTAATTATCGGTACATATACTGCGATATAAGGTTTATGTTTACTTGTTTGTTTATTATCACCAAATATGTAAGCTATTTTAGGCGCTAAAACGTTCGCGTCGGACTTTTAATTTGAAAAACAGACATGTCAGTCTGAGCGGCTCTTAACGGTTCTCCGTTCACACGTCACTGCACTCGCGCAGACGCTGGTTTCGGGATGAAACGGTAACGTCGGCGAATAAATGCGTCGTTTGTTGGACAAGCGTTTATTTTCCCTCATGTTTTATTGAAAAGCGAAGGAAGAGACGCCACAGCAGCAGGATGAATGAGTCTGAGGGACTGCGGCTCAGGAGGCTGAACAGACCTCAGATCATTACAGATGAAGCCCATGAGCCGCAGTACAAGACCACCAGGTGAGAACTACACCCAAAAGTGACCCTACACCACCTGGAGACCGAATAAATAAGCTTTCCAGGGTGTAGTTTGTTAGGGTGGGACATGTCTGAGATACGTCACCTAACCAATGGACTCTGAGCTTAAAAGCATCCTGATCAAATTTACAAAATGTATATGTTTATGGCTTTAAAGAACACTGGATGTAATGTATTATTGGCTGTTTTGCGCTGCAGGGTCACTATAATGTACTGAATGTATGTGGTATACACACTGAAGGAAGTGTAAATGATCCTCTGGGGTGTTTGGTGTGTGTTGCAGCACTTACAGTGGGAAGGTGTTTCGTGTGACACTGCTGACATTAGTGGCCTTCCTGTTCTTCCCGCTGCTGGTGGTGGTTTTCCTGCTGGAGTCTCCCATTCAGCCCGAGGTGTTCAGGTGAGGAGCTCCCCCTCATAACCTTGAGATCTGGAAAACACACACGCAGCAGATATCCAGGGTGGAGAAAGAGCTGTATGTTTGAGGTGATGGAGTGTAAGTGTTCCTGATGGAAATGAGTAAAGCATGTAGCAGAGGATATCACTCATGCAGCAGAAGCTGAATGTGCGTGTAAGAGACCGTGAGTTATAGTCACTGGTGTGGCTCAGTGTTTGTGGCTCAATCTTATTACAAAACACCAAAATATCTACCTGTGAAATACTGGAAATGTCGCAATCCAAAACAAGAGCCATTTCAGGAGGTATATTGGTGTAAGGTATATTTACTCTTTCTTCTAGAGACTATATTCTCTGTTCATTATTACTGGTCACACTTCTTTTTCACTGCCAAAATGTTATCTTTTAATAATTGTGATTCCAATCTTTCATTATTTGGCATTAGGCACTTTTTTAGTATTATAAACTATTATAGTATAAATAAAAAGTGTACTTTTTTTGTTGTTGATTTTTTTTTTAGTTTTCATTTTTGTTTTCAGTTACAAAGAGAAATATATATATATATATATAAGAAATATAATTTATTTTTTTCAGTTTTACACTTAGTAAAAAATTATTAAAAAAGTTAAGCTTATTAAAATTAGTTTTTTTGTTGTTGCTGACCTTTTTTGTCCAATATTAATATAACCATACTAAATAAGTTAAGCTTATTGATCCTCGTTATTTATTTATTTTTATTTAAGATATATGTGGTATAGTCTAATATTAATATTTATTTAAATTACAGAAATCTTGATATAAATTAAATTAAACCTGGTGTGCTTGTTTATATAAAAAATATATAATATATATAAAAAAATGTATAATTTAATTGACTTTTAATTATTAATAATGGTCTGTAATAATTTAATAATTACTAATAATTGTCTGTTCCTGAGACAAGACAAATGACTTTAGTAGACTTAGAATATTATACACTGCGTTTATGTTTTAGTTTTTTTCTGCTAAAGATCTTATTTGTTTCACAGAAGGCCGAGGAAATGAATCATTTTATTAATGCTGATAGAAAACCTCTTTGATAATTGTTTTACATCCGATCCCTTTTATTCGTTTGGTTCTGATCTGATCTGCTGCCACAGTGTTCTTGACAAAATCCAAAATAAATATTTATCTTAAGCCACGTCCCACAGTGCTTTCTCATTTCTCTTTTAGTTCTGACGATAGTTAATAATTGATGCCTCTGCAGTTGATATGTAGGGCAGTTCCTGTCCTGCAGTGTTCTCTCGTAAGAGCGCCATACATTTCAGCACAAACGTCTCTTAACAGCTGAACGTCTTTCTCTGTGTTTTTTTGTGTAATAATTAGTCTCGGTGAGCCACCTCTGATGACTGGCTGTTACGAGCCCAACCTCAAACTCAGACAGGCAGAGCGGCTGTTTGAGGAGCA
Source organism: Enteromius unitaeniatus (assembly GCA_032359435.1). NCBI lineage: Eukaryota > Metazoa > Chordata > Actinopteri > Cypriniformes > Cyprinidae > Enteromius > Enteromius unitaeniatus. The sequence continues at coordinate 4,726,705 of JAUMHI010000054.1, read as the reverse complement.
GCTTATCGGCCCAGAGTCTCTCGCTAACATTGGAGGTCAGTATTTACAGTGCAATGCAGTCAAAGCATAACCTCTCCCCCAGTTCGTCCCAGCTGTTTGGCAGTGTGCACCGATTGCAGTCGAACTGGATGAAAGTTGAACGTTTTTGCACACTCTGGCAATATAAATATATTAGAAACAGAAAGACTTGTAATAACCAAATATAAACAATTATGCATATTTGTATTTGGTATGCATTACTGACAGCATGAGATGCTTCTTGTTTTGCAGATGTTTTGTACACTGGGACGGCTGATGGAAAGATTGTCAAAATCGAGGGAAAGAACATTCATGTATTGGCAACTCTTGGCAAGCCACCATGTGGTAAGAATACCAGAAAACTTCCGTTTCCTCAAACGCTTTATAATGTGGGATTTCAACACGAGTGACCTTGGTGCTCGAAGCGCTCGGGTCCATGGCTGTGTTGCACAAGCACTGAATCTTTGTAACTTTTAGGAAACAAATGTTTTGAAACTATGGTGGAGGTCTTTTTTTAGCATTTCTAGATACTTGTTTAATATGTATTGATGTATGTTTACAGTAGATTTATATAATAATTCCTGTATGCCCATTCGTTGTAGTTTGAATAATTGCAATATTAAATGCTATTATCATTAGTGTTGGATGTCCGTCGAGTCACTTGTTTCCTGATTCAAAGGCTCTCGAGAGTATGAACACACTTGTGGACGTCCTCTGGGAATCCGCGTGGGGCCGAATGGCACCTTGTTTGTATCTGATGCCTATTTGGGGCTGTTTGAGGTCAATCCTGTCACAGGTAATGCATGACAATCCACATATTCCGCTTTAAAAAGTCACTACACATTTAAAGAATGCTTTTTTGTTTTTGTGGAACACAACTGGAGCATCTTCACGCCTGTCATCCAGCAATAGTTCACAGCACGTCTGTTTGTGGCGTTTAGGTGAGGTGAAGTCTCTGGTGAGCACAGGGAAGATGGTTGGCGGTCGCCGTCTGGGTTTTGTCAATGATCTGGATGTAACTCAGGATGGGAAAAAGCTGTACTTCACTGACTCCAGCAGCAGATGGCAGCGCAGAGACTTCATGCACCTGATCATGGAGGCCACGGCTGATGGACGGTAACTGAGACGAGAAAAATGCACTTGTTAATAGCATTGTTGTTTGAACAGTGCATTGAATCAATCACTGATTGCTTTCGTAGGGAATGATGTACAGTATCTGATGTTGTTCGTTTGGTTGTTTCAGTGTTCTTGAGTATGACATGGAGACTAAAGAAGTGACTGTGATGATGGAGAACCTGAGGTTTCCAAACGGCATCCAGCTCTTCCCTGATGAGGAGTCTGTTCTGGTGGCTGAAACCACAATGGCCAGAATAAGGAGGTGATGTTCACAGAACTGTTTATGTTTGGTTACTTCAGTCTTTGATTCTTCAGATACTGGTATGTTTCTTTTTAATCATTTTAATTAGTGGTACCAAAATATCAGTATTCGGTACCAATACCAGTGAAAATCCACGGTTCTCGGTACCAAAGAAAAACACAAAAACACAAGGACTTTTATTTAATCAAACAGCACAAACTATATTTCATAGCCTAGAACTGCTTTTCTGATGGACCGATTTTAAAG
>JAUMHI010000054.1:4713721-4724196 GCA_032359435.1 Enteromius unitaeniatus | reverse complement strand
TTAATTGAAAGAAAACATGTACTACAAAAAAGTTCTTTCCATCGATCAATTTCTTACTTTCACAATCAATATATTTTTGACGACACTAATTTTAATTATTACCCCAGAACTATTAATTTAGTCAAAAATACAGTAAAAACAGAACGATAGTGAAATATTACAACAATTTAAAGCCGCGGTCCGTAACATTTTTGGGGTTAAAAATAATCCAAAATCAATATTTGAGAAAGTACATAAACATAAAGAAGCAGTCTCAGTTAGGATAGGTATCTTTTCCTTCTCCTGAGGATCCTGTATTGGTTAGCAGCTGGAATAACTAAATGACAAAAAATGATGACAGATTGCGAAACAAAAAGGATTATATGAAACATGTGATTTGAAATTAAATTATATTCCAGTTTTAAATGTGCTTCTGATTACACTAGATTTGTATATGAATGGTATAACAGTTAGACTAGACTGTAAATAAATGATGTTGTTAAAATAAATCATTTAAGAAGGAAGTATAATAATAATCTGCAGGGTTTGATATGAGCTAATCGATCTTTAGATTGGTATATCATGGTTTCCACAAAAGTATTAATAAGCACTACGACTCTTTTAAACATTGCTAATAATAATTGATTAAAAATAAACGTTTAAGCAGTACATTGTAATGATCCCCCTCTACATTACTGTATTTTAGATGTAAAAAAAGGTTTTGAATGATTTCTGAGATCTGAGTAATAATGTCCTGTTCTGTGCATCAGTAAACTCTGATTATCCAGTGTAAGGTAAAAATATTCTGCTTTTGGGCTGATTTGTTATCATTTCTTCCATCACGTCTTTATCGCCTCTCGCAGCTGAATTGTTGAGTTACGTAGCGCTCGTTCACTGCTCTTGATGGCTCGTGTCTGCTCGAGGCACAGGCCACTCTCCTTACCTGGATAAATGATGAGTGCATGCAGTTGCCAAGGCAACAGGCTCCATCATTAAGCTTCCTGTGTGGAGAGTATGTTTCTCTTACTAAAACGAGCGTGGTCTCAGTGTCGCAGGAGCTTTAATATTAATGCACTGTAAGCCCGTGCACAAATCAGGACTCTGGCTCTTCTCATAGGGCTGCTGATGAATTGAATGCAAAATTGTTACGTTGCAAACAACTCCCAGCGTCTCAAAAACACAAACTGATCTATGGGTTTAGCTGTGGTATCACTTGATGTATCGATTTGCTTTCTGTTCCCAGAGTTCATGTGTCTGGTCTCAATAAAGGAGGTATGGATACGTTTATAGACAACCTCCCGGGATTTCCTGACAACGTCCGGCGCAGTTCTTCAGGCGGATACTGGGTTGCCATGTCTGCTGTGCGACCCAACCCTGGCTTCTCCATGCTTGACTTCCTGTCTCAAAGACCCTGGTTAAAGAAACTCATATTTAAGGTGGAATTGTTAATAATTATTATTTAATTTATTTTCCTAATTTTTAAAAACATTATGCTTTAACTTTTCAAATGACAAATATTTAAACCTATAAAATATCTATAGATTTTTATTTAAATATTTGGTCGCACTTTATTTTAAGGTCCTGTTCTCGTTATTTTATACGACTCTAAGTCCTAATTTGCTGCTTATTAGTAGTTAGTAAGGTAGTTGTTAAGTCTGGAGGAGGGATGTAGAGTGTGGCAGAATATGTGATTTGAGACAGTACTAATAAATTAGTTAATAGTAACAATGTATCCTTAGAAAGGTAACAGTTAACAATCACAAATAAACATGTATACAGTAGGTGTTTATTTAAATCTGATCTTTTTTAAATATTTACATCTGAAATGACTTTTATAAGCTTTTGTTAAACTGAATATCTTGATGAAAATAGCCTTGATGCTGGCATGGTGTTTAAAAGTGAATAAATCAATCATTTTGAAAAGTAGATTAATAAATAACAGTAAAATACATGCTTTTTTAAAAATAGACAACTGCATTGAAAAATAAGTTTAAATCGTTTAACAATGTAGTTAAATACAGTAAAATAATAAATAAATCACTTCAAATGGACAAATAAATAGACATGTATAGCCGTTTATTTCAGTTATAAATAAATGTTTAATCAAAATTAATCACTTTTCAAAATGTCTGTTCAAATGTCTATTTATTTGTCTGTTTATTTATATTTTGATACACATACACGCGCGTGCATATTTTTCTTTAAAATATGTGAAATATTGAATATATTTATATATGACAAATTGTAGGAATATAAATATGCATATACATTTTATGCTGTGTGTGTATTTATATGTACAAAATAAATATACACAATTAAAACGCACACGCATTATGTAAAAAAAAACACGCTTTTTTCAGTTGAGTTGAGTCAAAGGAATAGTTCTCCCAAAAAACTACTTGAGGGTGAGTAAATGATGACAATATTTACAACTACACCTTCGTTAAACATAACAGTAAAATAATACAAACTATTTTCAAAGTGACAATTTATAGCGTTTTTGAAGATCTTCAGTTGAATATAATACTAAAATCTCAATTTATATACTTTCAATGTTTATTTAAATGGTCTAAAATGTAGTTAAATGTAACAAATAAAGCACGTTTCAAATTGACAGACATTTAAAACAATAAAATAAAGAATTCCTAAAACATGATGACGTTTTGTTACACTGTGTTTCAGCTCTTCAGTCAGGATACTCTGCTGAAGTTCGTGCCTCGCTACAGTCTGGTGGTGGAGCTGCAGGACGGAGGGACGTGTGTGCGCAGCTTCCACGACCCACACGGCATGGTGGCGGCCTACATCAGCGAGGCACACGAGTACAACGGGCACCTGTACCTGGGCTCCTTCCGCTCTCCGTATCTGTGCAAGCTGGATCTGAGCAAAGTGTGAAACGCGTCACGAGCCTGACAGATGCTCTACTCGAGTCATTTCACCCTGGCTTCCAAACTAACAGATTTCGAAGCAATTAACGTTGGCAAACATCAACAAGAACACTTACTAGCATCTTCCATATTACGGTCAACACTGAACACACACAGTCCCTTCATTCGATCACCATCCGTTTAGCTCTGACAGACGCCTCTGTTTTTGTTCCATTAACCCGTGTGGGCGACTTTCTTTTTTTAGAGATGCGTGGTGCCTAATGAGCTCTCTGGCAGGCTGTTTCTTAAATCAAAAGATGTGCCATTGCTATTTTTGTTTCTCCCCCTTGTGACAGAAATTATGCCGTTTCTGTACTTGTTTTATTTGCACCGAATGTCGACTGGCTCTTAAAATAGAGCTGCCAACAGCTTTTTTTTTTAAGGCGCTGTGATATGAAACAATCATTTCTGTGGGTGGCAAGTGTTTGGGGGAAGTGAAAGGTATCTTCATTTCATTATAAAACAGATCTCCTGAAACACACAACTAGAATTATCTCTGGCTTTAAAAGCGTTTGAATGTTTTGGTTTATTTTTAACTGAGTGGTTGAAAGTATTTTGTTCTTGGGTGTCATCCTCATTATTTGTATATGTTGCTGAAATGAGATAAATGCTGCTGGCTTTATAGTATTTACCACACCCTTACACACTTGTCTGTCCATTTTCCATTCATCTATAAGGATTTTCAGCAATAATGTCATATACAGCAGCAGTGGTTCTCCATTAGAGGATTGTGGACCACTTTACGAGACAACAGTGAGGGGGAAAAAACTGTGCTACATGAAAATAATAAAATGATTCAATTAATCTTGCGTGGTTGGCAAAGCAAAATAAATGGGATTAAAGGAATGGTTCGAAGGTTAGTTCACCCTAAAATGAAAATTCTGTCATTAATTATATGAATTTTGATGATATCATCAAAAATAACTTAATTTGACGCAATTTTTATTTTAGGGTGAACTAACTCACTGAAATTTATAATGAATCAACCTCTGGACATCCAAGATGTAGATGAGTTTGTTTGTTCATTAAATCTGGAGAAAAGAAGCATGGCATTACTTGCTCATTAACGGATCCTCTGCAGTGAATGGGTGCCGTCAGGCCGGGCGCTGATGAAACAAGAAAGAAAAAAACTCCCACAAACCACATGATTCTAGTTCATTAATCAATGTTTTGTGAAGTAAAAGCTGCAAGAAGCAAATCCATAATGCCTTTAAACTTTAAGTTTCCTTTTGGCTGAACTGGTCTCGTCTGAATCAGAAGGGAAATCTGCACGGATCAAGCCGGTACGAACACAATACGTGGTTGTATTTTAATGTGAGATGGAATTGGAGGAAGCTGGTATTGTTATTTCGGCTAGAAGCAATGGTTTGAAGTTAAAATTCCTTTATGATAGATTTGTTTCTCACAAACATGTATCTTTTTCTAGTCCATCAGTTAACATCTGATGGACTAGAAAAAGATACGTTTGTCTGGAGTGCTGTGAAATATTGAGATGTTTTTATCAGACTCTGATTCTGACGGCACCCATTCACTGCAGAGCATCCATCGGCGAACAATCGCTAAATCTGTTCCTGATGAAGAAGCAGACTAATGTGTTGTGGTGTTTTATTAAACATTTTAATATATAATCTTATTACATATTAAAATGTACATCGAAAGCAATTTTTCACATTTTACATTTTTAAGGGCAACTTTGTCTCTTGTTTATGATCAGTGCTTTATGTCCACTCCAAAACTGGCTTCTGAAACAAATCCAGTTGAGAACCTCTGGCTCATTGGATGCTTGCAAACACCTAATGGCCATATGGAGGACATTTCCAGTAACAAATAGTAAATGAGTAGTAAAAAATATATATATCAATAAATCGGTTCGTAAAAACACAATAGATGTGTGTTTGATCAGTGCTGGTGTCTTTCTAAAGCCAGCTTGCTCAGATCTGTGGCTCGTACCAAAAGAGACCAGGGTGCTGAGAGACTGAAGTGTGTGTAAAATACATCAGAGAAGCTCACTGAATAATTTACACTCAGAGTCAACATCTGATGAACTGAAGGTCACTGTACATGATATCCAATCAGAGCGCTGTTCACTGCGGCTCACTTTATTTTCACACTGTCTGATATTAAATTAGCATCACATTTGGAAAACAGATTTCAGACAATATCCCTTAAACGACATTCAAAGTATGTAGTTGACATCGTCTTCAGCCATGGGATGGACCAGACGTCAAAGTGACAGAAGAATGTCTAGAAAAGGAAACAAATATTAAATATCAGTTCACAATTTCAAAAGATAGTATGTTAATATAGTCCATTTATACTTTTCTTGATACATATTTAACATCAAAAAAGAAATGAAAAGCTGAATTTTCAGCATAATTGCTCCAGTCTACAGTGTCTCATGATCCTTCAGAAATCATTGTAATATACTGATTTGCTGCTCTGTTATTACTGGTGCTCATGTGTTAATAATAATGGTTCTTATAATTATCAACAGGCCTGGGTTGGCTAATCGGGAGGACTACCTGCACTCAGTCACACTTTCTTATTAGAAGCTGAGTACATTTTTCGTTAAAACCAGCGGCGGCGAGAGTACAACAACACATGAAGACGATGAAACGACTGGTAAGTTAACGTTAAGCTAGTTAGGAGCATTGCAAAACAACTATGTCTGCAAACCACCGTTCAACTTTTTCTTGTATCGTTGCATCTCAGTGGGACAGACTAAAAATGACTTGAAAAATACATGATAGTGTCATTAGAAAGTTGAAAACATTTTATTTTAATCTTTATTTTATACATATAGCTTAATATATATTTGTATTTATTTGCTTTTTTTCATTTCAAGGTTTGGATAAAATAAAGAAAATAAATTCTGATACTGTTAAACATTACATTGTGTTAACTGTTCACTGTGAAGCAACACTTAGGCTACTGTATTTGCACTGAATTGGAGAAATAGTCAGTAAAGTTGGCCAACATTGATTTCAACAAATATTTTTGGCAGCATCAAGTGCCCAAAGCTTTGCAGGGGTTTCTTGCAGCATCTTGGCGACGCTGGCACAGTTCTTCTGGATTTATGTATATAGATGCATCTGTGTGTGCTCCACTCAGAAATATTTTACTCATTAGAAATTGCTCTTTATGTGTGAAATCTGTAAAGTCTTAATCTTTGCAATATACACAAATCACTTTTTTGGTTTTACTTTAGAAGCAGAAAGCCATCGTCTTATAGAGAAGCACAAATACCTGCCGTAACGGACTGTTTGTCTGAAAGGGACAGTTGTTGAGGTCATTAGTGCTGCCCCTCTTCCTGCACACGGTCCGTGAGATCTCCACCTTCAGAATATAGAGGATGCCTTTGACGATCTATAACAGAGCAGAGACCATATGACTTATGCGCGCACACACACACACACACACAGTGAGGTATATAGGCATCTTGAGTTAAACCTGTCTCTTTGCGTCATCAACAGCTGATGCCTTGAACAGGAAAGCATCATTGGATTTATTATTAAATGAGTAGGTTCCAGTCAGGACGGCCTCCTTCACCCCAGTGTCATTCTTACTGACGTTCTGTAGAGTTCCTGGGATTGGTCGGCCGAAGAACCTGTGAGCTGGAACTTTCTCTGAAGTCCAAGAAGAAAAATGCAAACAGGTCAACATCCAATTCTGAACTGGGTCATTCCTGGTATCCTGTAACATTTTGGCTTCAAAAATTTTGGAAAAAAAAGTTTCATGTTTTTAACACTCTACCAAAATAGTATCATGTTTAAACACATTCTGAGCTCAGTATTCTGTTAGAATTTCCACTCTATTAGTTTCATATTTCATACACATTCTAGGTCTATAAAAACCTAACAGGGTGGACAATTATGATAGAAATTATCTGTAGTTTTTTCAGGGATCAACATTGAGCTCTCTAACCTTCTACAGATGAACATAACGTTTATAACTAGGTCAGATATGTTTTTTCTATTTTTCTTAAGAGTGGGACAAGCAGGAGAACGTTTCAGGAACTAAAAAAAAGGTAGAAGAGGTGCCATTTAACTCCATTTATAGAGTTAAATTCTAGCTGAATAAATAAACAATATCACTTCTTGTAAATGATTTAAGTGGAATTTTAGTCTATTTTGGAAGGTGAGAAGGTACATCCTAACAGGGTGGAAAATGAGAAAATTGTACAAATATATATATATGAACATGAATTATATGTAGTAGATGAACTTTAACCTAGTCCATAACAAATTCAAAATATTTAGAAATTTTTATCATTACTAGTGGAAGTTGATTACTTGAGGACATGATACAATTATATCAATTAAGAGGTTTGTAAAAAACTAAATCATATTTTAAATGTCTATTATCTCTAATTTAAGTGATAAATTAGACCTAATCTATATCATTTCAGCAATTTCCTATAAATATATGAAAACATATATGAAAATATGAGTACTATAAATTGTAGAGACAGGAAAGTCACTGTATAACAGGAATGACCCGACTACTCGATTGGAAAGGCTATATTACCACGTAGTACATCCTCACAAGAAACACACACACACAACTTAACATCTTTATCTACAGAAAAATGGAAAAGCTAGTGGAAATGTCTTACCGAGTGAGTATACGCCTGCTAAGAAGAGCAAGACTAGAGTCTGATAAGAGACCCTCATGTCTGTTGAAGTTTTCTCAATTCTACTCAGCAACTTCCTGTTCAGCAACACTTCAACCACCAGCAGTGTGCTGCAGTCCTCCAGAGAGCAGGCACATTTCCCATTGGTCAACAGTATTGTGTCCTACATGGAGTCTCAAGGGCCTTGTGCAGAAACACAGGTGAAGTCAATCAGGTGCTGATTACTGCTTGAGTGCTTTATTATGTTCCTTAAAAATGCTGCAAAACTTAGGATCTCTTTCAGTTCTGTTAGGTCCAAATAATTTACAAGAGCATGTAGATATTGAGAGTGTGCTTCTATAAATATCCGAGTTTGTAGAGACCACTGAAATCATCAAGAACAAAGAACTGAATCCTTCCTTAAACTGAACTGAAAGAGGCTTTGTGTGTTGAAATGCTTTGAAAGATGCAAGTGAACTCCTGTGGTTTCCTCCCACATCCGGTGATGAAATGAGTCGATAAGAATACATGCTCACATGTGAGTAATGCGTATGAATGATGATTTATTGGCTGAGTGGAGAAAAAGCATGTTGATTTGTATTCGATCAGAGATCAGCATCTCTGCAGTCAAGATTCTTAAACTCAAACTGAAACTGCATTTGCAAGTCATTATTATTGGCCTATTATTATGTTTCTAATAAACCATGCACAGCAACACCAGAAAATCTTGAAATAAGTAATTGATTATATAAAAGTTAACAATTATTCTAAAATCATGCTTTGGTAAATATGTAATCAAAGTCAAGAATACTATATTAGTAATAGTAGTTGGATAAAAACATTGTATGCGTGTTTATTAGGTTTCAGAATAAAATAAAAACTTCTAATTCAATAATAGACATTTTTTTCTTGTAATTATGACTTAGCATCTCATAATTTTGAAATTTTATGTCATAAAAATTATTATATATATATATATATATATATTTGTATTTTTTTTAACCTGATGTGGGTTCCATATGCAAATAACCTTCTAAATTGCTCACATTATATTAAAATCTGATCTAATTTATGGTAATGTTTGACTTTTTAGCTCAATTGTGACTTTTTATGCCATAATTATGACTTGAACTCATGTTTTTTTTGTTTTTTTTTTCATCATTCTTGACTTTAGCTCATATTTTTGACGTTGTGTCTCATAGCAAATTATGAGTTAATATGTCATAACTTTGACTTTTTGTAATAATTATAATTTATACCGGCCCATACCACTAAAACCTAAAGTGTTAGTTAACCCAAAAATGTAAATTCTGTCAATCCGGTGAAAAGGAAAGAAAAACAATGGCTTTATTTAGCAATTTCTTCTCTTACGTGCTGCACCTTGTTTAGAATAGGAAATATGCTGTCTCTTGCATTACATACATTATCAATAGTTAAGTCTGCGGTCTTAAAGAGGATCCTGTTATTCTCTTATTTGGACTCGGTCTTGACTCAGACTCGACTATTCTAGTCTTGGACTCAACAAAGCTGGATTTGACTACAGCAGATTAAAAAAATCATTATATAGTATTATTTTTTCCCCATAATGTATGGAATACATGAACCTGCACACACACACATACACATCTAATTAACCTGCCATTGTATATTTCAGATATTGTTGGCTCTTTGACAAATTGCTTTAGTTCCTCTTTGGGCTTCTGCATTTGTTAGAAGGCCTATATCACAATGTTGACTTCTTTATCTTATCGCTGACTAATGATGTCAACACACCTCTTCTGATGCACACACACACACACATCCATCTGCATCTCAAAAGCCCCTCCAATTTAGGTCCCCACGAGTATCAGGATAGAAAAACAAGTACACACACACACACACACACAGAGACTACACATGAGACTACTCTGTCAGAAGATTGAAACATTCTATTCAGTACGACAACAAGTGAGTTAATATTCAAATGATTCATTCAGGAATAAACCAATCAGTAGGTGGTGATGTATGAGTCATTGAATCATTCATTCTAATGATTCGTTCAAAAACAATGCCTCTTTCCTACTACTACTAGCTACTAGCACAACAACAGTGTGTTGTTTGAAGACCTGGAGCAGAAATGCACAGATCTGATCTGAAAATGTTTTTTTAATGAATCACATTTACAGGCTCCATTAAGCAACTGATCAGCTCCTGAAGCAGCTGCCTAAGTCTGTATTCATCTCCAGCAGATGGCGCTGTGTCGTCAGTGTAATATTAGTACATCCTGTTGCTCAGAAACCGCTCTTGTTTAGTTGAAGTAGCCCTAGTTTTAGATCAGAATTCATCCTACAATCACCACAAAAACTCAAGATACCTTTTCAGAAGATTACTGGTGTCTTTTTTCCTCCCTTCAGCTTCTAGATCCTCCTCAGCTTGCTGAATTTCAAGCATGGTGCTCATATCAAGTGCTTATCCCTTTGCTGAGAACATGAAAAGGCTCGTTCTGACCATGTCACATCCTTCACATATCTCAACACAGACTGAAGAACTGCTGCTGCACTTGAAGGATGAGTGTAGGCCTAGATCCTTATCATGACAAAACGCTGAGATCTGTTCCTTGAACCATGTTAGTACAACAGCCCCTTTTGATACCTACCAATACGCAGAGTTTATTGCAATAATCTTCTGTTTATACTGAAGCTGGTCAAGGTTTGCAGGGTTTTCCCTTACCAAAAAGTAGTATAATTCAAGTTTAATTTATTTAAAGGGGTCATATGTTGCTAAAAAGAACATTATTTTCTGTATTTGGAGTAAAGTGTTCATGCGGTTTAAAACACATTATTTTCCACATACTGTACATTATTGACTCTCCTCTAAGCCCTGCCTCCTGAAACGGGTAGATTTGACTGCTCTGTCAGCTTCAGGAATCAGTCCTCCGTAAATGTGCTGAACACACTCCAATATTTGTGTTCAACTGTTCT
>JAUMHI010000054.1:4628786-4659012 GCA_032359435.1 Enteromius unitaeniatus | reverse complement strand
AGTCGTGCTGCTGCATTCTGGATCATTTGTAGAGGTCTGATTGAAGATGAGGGAAGACCGGCTAGTAGAGCATTGCAGTAGTCCAGTCTGGAGATGACCAGGGCCTGAGTCAGGAGTTGTGTAGCTTGCTCTGTAAGAAACAGAGCAAGCAGTTTCTTACAAACAGTTCTCCTCTGACCGGACGCCCAGCACCTAATTCCCAGGAAGTTTGGCCAAGATTCATGTTGGTAATGCAGACTGTATGAACAAATGTGGTTTTGAACAACGCTTGTCATCAACCAAAAAGCATGAGTTCCTCCACGCCTGCAGATGGCGGTGTTGCCGCACGCAGCCCTCGGCGCACAGGCGAGCTGAACCCGTACCTGTTCCACAGGAAGCGAGACTGGACTACACTTAACTATACAACAGGCAGCCAAAACGACTTCAGGCTGGGCAACGATACGCTACCACGGAGAAGAAAACTCCATCCACTCCGGGGGAAAGTCGAGAAGGAGGGGAGGCCTTGCAACACCGGAGGTGAGTCCTAGCGGAGCTCTTTATGTGTTTGTGGCTCAGAGGCCGCACTGACAGCTAGTTACAGCCTCGCTAGCGACTAACTAACACGCACGACGCAGCTTTCACTCGGTAAAGTTTAGTTTTCTAGTCGCGCCGCTCGCAGTGTTGATGTTAGCAGCTAAAGCGCTCTGGCTCGGCTCGGCTCTCTTACCGCATCTCAGGAGAAAAAGCAGCGCGGCGGGAAGGGTTTAGACGCCGTCGGATGCGAGCTCAGAGCGGGCAGAGGTTAGTGGAGCCTCCGCTGGGTCGAGTCCAGCCCGCGGAAACACTTCAGGCCCAGTTTAGCAGCACAGCTAGCGCTAGGATGACAGCAGCTGGGAGAACTACTAGTTTAGTCAGTGGTTAACGGGAGCTTTCTTTATAAACTTTGAACTTTATTAGAGATGAATGGCAATTAATGTTTGGGGGATGCTAGCCAACAACGGTTCACGATCAAAACAAACATGTTTTTAGTCCCCTCGTGACAAAATGACTCATATCCTAGAGTTGGGAATAGAAAATGGGGCAGCATTGATGTTTTATGGGGTTGTGGGAGTAGTGCATGGCAGAAATGTTAATTTAGACATATATTTAAGTAACATCCAAGCACTTTGATAATTTCAGATATACTAGTTCACCCAAAAATTTGCTCATCTTTAAAAAATACAACCTAGAAATGTCAAAGCCATTTTCACCCAAACCTTGCTTGCCTGCCAGTGAAGATATTTTTAATGAAACCTGACAGTTTAATAAAAGCTGAAGCTAAAAACTTAAAAGCACACCAAATATTGCAAGGAAGGGCCGATGAGGTTTCTTCTCGCATGTCAAGCATGTTTTGTTCACTAACTGTACACTGATGGATGTTTATGTATGAGTAACAGCCTGTGTTGTCATGCTCTTGTCGTTTCAAAAGACTTATTCACATGGATTACTTTGAAAATGTCTTCTTTAATGTTTCAGAGCATCAAAGGTTTGGGTAAATATTTCTATTTGAACCAAAACATCCTTCACATTAATGTAATTTGTAGGAGTATGCACATGCTTTGTAAATGTCAGCCAGCGATCGAGTGGGATTTACCAGCTGCTCATACAAGACAGCCAAAAAAGTGTTAGTATTTTTATCATATGTTAATGTAATACAACTGATTTGTATTGTATTGTTTTTTGTTTTAGCCATGACAATAGCCTTGGCATAACATTTAATAAAAACTACTACTCATCCAGAAATGAGCAGAGAAAAAGATACTCCTCGTAGAAAACATACAGAGATAATTTTAGATGTTTAATTGCAATTTGCAGCGTTGGGATCGCTAGAAGTGGGTTATAACCCACAGGTTGATTTGCATGATAGGTCAAAAACACTTATTTATTCATAGTCTCCCGAATGTATTTTTCCAATTCCCCAACGATTGGTTGATTTAATTTAAAGCAGTGTATGTGTGGCTTTTAACACTTTAAAGCAGCACCTAGTGGAAAATAATACATTTGCATTTTTATTAAAGGAACAGTACACCCAAAAATGAAATGGTTTACTCATCCTTTAGTAGTTCCAAATCTGTATGAGTTTTGAAGAAAGTTTGTAAGCCGGCTGTTTTGGGTCACCATTCACTTCCATAGAAGTCAGTGGTGACCAAAACAGCCCATTTTTGGGTGAACTATTCCTTTAAGACCAGCCCAAAAAGACAACAAGTGGGCGTTGAATATGTTGATATCAGCATTAAATGGCTCTTTTTAAATAGGCCTTTTTTCATTTATTTCTTTTGAGACGGTAACTTTATGCAAGGTCCAGGATGTTTTAATTCACTGAAACGTAATTTTCAAAAATCCATAATTGGGGCGACTTTAAATGACTACATTTGTGTGTGAACCTCATTGCTTTGGACTCATGGCTCACGCATCCTCATTATATCGCTCTTTGTATCCTCAGCTACCATGGTGGGTGAGCGCCGCAACGGTAACCTGCTGGTTCAGCTGGGCCCGAAGCTGCAGGCTTACCCAGAGGAGCTTATCCGTCAGAGGAGGACTCACGATGGGCAGACGGAGTACCTGATTCGCTGGAGTCTGCTGACCGTGGAGGACAGCAGCAGCTCAGGCTGCAGCAACGAGGCGAGCGGCGGTGGCAGCAGCAGCTCGGGCGTCGGAGGCTCCAGTGGCTCCACCTCAGGAGAGAGCAAGAGCGAGAGCATCCTCATGTGGATGTCCACAGAAGACGTCTACGCCAACTGCCCTACTCTGCTAGGCAAGCGCAAGGCTGACTCCCAGAGGCCTCTGCTGGAGGAAGAGGACCGGCCCAGCGGCCAGTTCCCTGCAGACGTCACCTTCGACGAGGGAGAGCTGTTGGACATGAAAGATGACGTGAAGAATCTGGTGCGGCGCGCCCGGAACCAGATGGCCAAGAACAGCGACTTCGGGATCAGCATCACGCACACCATCCATGTGCTGAGCGCCTATGCCAGCATCGGCTCGCTGGTAGGAGTCTTCAAGGAGACTGGCGCTCTCGACCTGCTCATGGAGCTGCTCTGCAACAAAGAGCGACAGACTAGACGCAGCGCTGGCAAGATGCTGCGAGCCCTGGCTTCTCACGATGCGGGTGAGTCTGTGGGGGTTTTTGTGATCTGGTTTCTGTATCTGACTTGTTTTGTTTGACAGCCTCTGAATAATCACAGGCCTTTTGAAACTCCTGTTGTGCGTCCAGTGGCTCAAAGTAAAACTCTCACTTCCTAGGGTATTCCCCTTAAATAAAAAGTAAAAGTAAAGTCGCTTTCCTTGAATACTTATATACACGTCTTGCTTTTGCCAAATATCTATATAGAAACCAAACATGCATAACCGAACTATCATGATTATCATGCACGAAACTGGCTTTACTGACAAAATGCGCAGGATGATTAAGGCTGTGTCTCGGCAAGATATGCATCACAATACAGGGGTTGTATGATGATATATTGGGATACGTCCTTATTTTTTTATGTTTTTAGAATAGGAAATAATTTAAAGAAACACTCTGACAGCAGAGGGCGCTGAATAGGTGAAAGAGAGCCGTTACCGGAAACTTCGTAAACAAAGCGGCTGCTAATTGTAATTTTTTAAATATAATTTTTTTTATTAGCAGTGTTCATCATAAATACTTTAATATTTGGTCCCAATATCCTATTTATTTCAAAATGCTTTATTATTCTGTCACACTTTAAGTTAGAGCTTCGTTAACAAACGAAATGAAAAATTCTTCTAAACGTTCAGGTAAATATTTATTATTATCATTGTTAAAATTAAAAGCAACTGTGTGTTGCCTAACCTAAGAGTTGCATTATTTTTAACAAAGATTAATAACTTCTGTAACAAATGTGTCTTTAGTTCATTAACTAAAGTGATGCCTATTGTTTTGCACTTTAATCCATGTAATTATTTTTGTGCATTGATTTATTGCATTTAAATCTTCATATATTTTTGTTAAAAGAAAAAAGTATTAAACCTGTTAGACTGTATTATGACAACACTTTTTTTTTTTTTTGCAAAAGGCATTAGGAATTAATCACTACATGAACAACTGATACCGGCATATGCTTAATTATGACTGTTGTGTGAAAATAAGATTGGCCATATCGCCTAGCCGTACGTATGTGGATTCTAGTGCATGTGTATTGACTTTAGACCACGGGCTGAGTTTGTTTTACGCCGTCAGGTTCCTGCCTCTGCTGTGAGGTTTTGGGTAATGTGAGTCATCAGTGAAGAGCACAGAGAGGGCTGTGTCATAGCGCTCTCAGCACTGGGTGTTGGCAGGGACTCTCGATTTTACTGATGCTTTAGGACCCTTCAGGATTGGATGAGATAACGCTGTTTATTTCTCAACATATGAGCTGTTTTATCACGCTCAATTATTTAAAAAGAGAGAGCTGCGCCTAAAATTAGAGCTTAAAGCTAGTGATGTTAATAAATCAGACTCATCAAGGCAAACTGTTATTATTCATGCTTTATTTCCTTACGAAGCAGGGGCTTCCGGTTCCTCCCCTCATTCTTTTAACTCTTATTCATACTCTTTCACAGGATGTACTTATTCGTCACTCGTTTCTCTTATTATGAGGCATTTTTGTCATTTACTTCAGAGTCCACAGGCTTATGTTAAGCTGTGATCAGTACATTCATTTTACTACATAGATTTATATTAAGAGATTTATTAATTATTTATTCTGTCTATATGAAATCAAGTAACACTCAAAACCCCATTGTTTCCCATTCCCATCCAATTTTTGAAAAAAAAAAAAAATATATATATATATATATTATTTATTTATTTTTTTATATTAGTGCACCTCAATTGTTTTTTAGACGTTTTTATTTTTTATTTTTAATTAAAAGAAAATGTGAAAGTATTTAAATATGCACAAAAAAGCTAAAATATTTAGTTGTTTGGATATTTAATAAATACAGACATCTTATATAACATAAAAATTATAACAGTTACATTATATCTAGTTTTTTAGAATATAACTAAAAACCTCATCATTTCTGAATTTGAAAACAAGTTCTCTCATCAAGCATTTTCAAGCAGATTCAAAAAGATATTTGAATATTCAAACAAAAAGTATCTACAACGTAAACTGAATTGTGCTTATTTTAAAACGGGTTTCTGTCTGCCGCTGGTTGCAAAATGGTAGAGGCAGAATCTGGTGTGATAGACCAGCCTCTCAGACAAACAGAGCAATGTTTAGCCAGCGCTGCAGTGTTTGCACTTCAGTTTCCTTACAGTTGACTCTACATTAAACCAGTTTAACATCCAAGTTACTATGATCAGATAAAATATTAAGGAAGTAACTACAGCATTCTGTAAAAAAGACAAAAAGTAGATGAATCATTTTGACTGGACGGATTTGCAGAAAGTGGTTTCTAAGAGTAGTGAAGTATCGGCACAAAAATTGCTGACCCTTTCAGTTCAGGGTGAGATGTGAATGTTTTTGTCTTGTCTAATACGTTTTGCATTGCAGCTTTTATCCAGTTGCTTAAAGGGTATCATATATATGTGTATTTGGTGTAATGCAGTTTAACTCCAAAGAGAAAGAAAACTTGGAAATCGCACCTTTAAGACCAGCCCAACAATCAGACCTCTTGATGAAGTGCTACTATGTAGTATTAGACAAGCCTAATTATTGTGGGCAACAGTGGTGAAATCTTATGAATTCATGGATTCCCAGATAATGCTTGAATAAATGGCATAACTGAAGCGGATGTGTAGTGGAAGTGAATACAGGAAATAAAGTAGGTGTGTAAAAATCTGTCTGTGTTGAAGGCTAATGTTGTTTGTGTTTAGGGAGTCGTGCCTATGTGCTGCTATCCCTCAGCCAGCAGGATGGCATCGAGCAGCACATGGACTTTGACAACCGATATACCCTGCTGGAGCTTTTTGCAGAGACCACCTCCTCTGAGGAGCACGGCATCTCCTTTGAGGGCATCCATCTTCCACAGGTGGTACTCTACTTCTCTAGTCTGAACAACTGTTCATAAACCAGATTGAATCCTGTGATTTATGACAGTCGTCAGTGGCAGCAGTCAAATACAGCAAAGCTCTTTGTATTTTAATTTGTATTTTTTATCTTTTTATTTATTTATAAACCACAAAAATTATATTATTAATTACTCACTCTCATGTTATTCCAAACCAGAAAGAAGAATAATTAATGAAAGAGTTTTAATTTTGGGGTAAACTAACCCTTTTATTAAAAAATACTTAATGCATTAATTCTCTTAATTATTATTACTATAATTTTAAAAGTTTGGGAAAATAATAAGCAGCAATGCATTTTTGTTTAAATATGATATATATTCTTATTATATTTAACTTAAATTAAATAAAATGTTAAATATAGGAAAAAACTTCAAAGTTCAACTGGTTTCCATAGAATATAAAATAATAATAATATAAAAAAAATATATATAAAATAGAAAATAACTAAAACGAATATTCAAATAAATTAATAACTATATGTATATACACTTCTATATTTATATTTTATATAATTATAATGTAAACAACATATTTTTCTTAAAATGAATAAGTGTGTGTATGTGTATATATATATATATATTATATATATATAGATACATATATATTTAAACAAAAAACTTTTACTTTGGATGTGAATCATTGTTTGGCAGCACTAATAAGCTTTGTTTGTCTGTTGTAGATTCCAGGCAAGCTGCTTTTCTCTCTGGTGAAGCGTTACCTGTGTGTCACTTCACTGATGGACAAGCTGAACACTGCAGGGGTGGAGTCCTCCTCTGAGCGACAGGACGTTGGCCCCTCCTCCTCAGCAGCCTACCAATCAGAGCACGCTCGTGTGCAGCGGGAGTTCGAGTTCACCATGGCCATGGCCAACCTCATCTCGGAGCTGGTGCGTGTCATGGGCTGGGACCGTAACCGGCAGCTGCCCCTCACCTCCACCAGCTCCAGCAGAGGCTTTGAGGAAATGAACAACGAAATCCAGAAACACCCCGTCCGCTCCATCTTTCAGCCGCGCTTCTCCACTTCGTCGTCTTTCATGACCGCTACAGCAATGGCTGCGGTCACGCCACCAAAGAAGAAGAAAACGGCGAACGGTTTCAAGACGCGCTCTGACTTCACTTCCCGTTCTGCTTATGTGGAGTATGTGCAGGACAACCTGAAGAGCGGCATGATGGTCCGTATGCTGGAGGACTATGAGGAGGTCAGCTCCGGGGATGAAGGAGAGTTTCGTTATAGTAACGACGGCTCTCCGCCGGTGCAGGTCAGTGCAGAGAAAAAAAAAGTGTTTTATAAATTTCCAAATGCAACATAAAACAACTTTGGCAGTTAGTCATATTAAACCTTGATGTCTGTCATGTTCTGGTGTTTGCAGGTTTACTGGAACTCCCTGTCCAGGACCTACTGGGTGCACTGGCACATGATTGAAATTCTGGGCAACGGCAGCGGAGGACAGGCGGAGAAAGAGACGCAGGAGAAGGCCTCGACCCTCACAGAGACACTCAAACTCACTACTGGTAACTTGCACTCAACCACATGATTGTGTGTGTTATGTGTGCGTCCATCACGTTATATGAAAGCGGCAGTGTTTTCTTCTCTGTTCGTGAACGTGGCAGTGAGTCAGACGTTCTTCTCAAAGCCCCCTGGTGGGCTGTACACATTGCCTTACCTGATGGAGGGCTCTCAGGATGACGCAGGCACCCTGAACCGTGCTGAATGGTGGGAAGTGCTGTTTTTCATCAAGAAGCTGGAACCCAAACAGCAGCAGGAGATCAACAACATCCTGCGACAGAGCCTCGATGAACCGGTACTCACCATCTCTCCTACACTTGGAGTAGAGGCTAGCAAAACTAAAATTCAAGCAATTAAATAGATTAAAAAAACACCCAAAGTTGGTCGTATTTCTAGTATTATTGCAAAGACATTTTTTCTGTGTCGCCAGATGGTAGAGCTTGACGAGTCGACTCTGATCCAGCTGTCCCTCTCCAGTGAAGTGGCACGGAAAGTCATCCACTACCTGAAACAGAACTTGCAGGCGTCTTGTCTGGGAGACCTGCTCTGCTCCCACACTTTCACCAAGCACTACCTGAACTGTGGAGGTGCCGGCCTGGAGGATGAGGAAATGCTGATGGATAGCTCACTCGGAGGACAAGGAGTTTCATCTTCTTCATCGTTGTCCTCAGCCTCTTCTTGCACCATGGGCTCTGTGTCCAAGAAAGCCAAGAAAGAGATCCCAGCAGACACGGGCAGCGAGACAGAGAGTGAGCTTCCTAACGAAGATGACACAAAGTATCCCGATGACCTGGAGGAGAAGATGAAAGGCAAGCTTTTGAAGCCCCTTGTGTTGTTTCTGTTCAATTTAATCCTGATTCATGCTATTCTGAGTGTTGTAAACTCAAAATACAGCTACATCCATCCAGCAACATTGTGCCCACAGTAAATGTGTTCATTTGATAAAAGCAGTGAAGTGTTTAGAGTAGATGTATCCTCTAAGCAAGTGCTTTCTGTTCTCTGCAGTGTTTAACAGTCCGAAGGTGCAGGGTAAGAAGAGTTCGCTGGAGAAGATGGGGGAGGTGGTGGACATCATGAAGAAGAGCGGCTCGGACTCAGGACTGCAGCTGGCTGGCATGAAGGTCATCAGTAGGATCCTGGAGGAGGAGGGACCTCAGGAGAGAAGCACTCTCAGATCAGACTCGGCACAAACCATCCGGTGAGGCTTATGCTCAGTTAGATAGCTGTAATCGAATCTTTCTTAATTTAAACGTCAGTATTACAGGTGCTAGTAAACATAGACCACTCGTAGATCATTCTGTTATCAGTGCACCCTCTCCAAACTTCTGGGGGTTGTAGAAGCAGATGTAATAAGTCAGTGGTCCCCAAATGCAGTCGTCGACATCATTTTGGATGTGTCTCTTATCTGGCACGCTCGGTTCAGTTCATGGATCTCTCCAGCTGTGTTAAATAAGGGAGATACGCAATATGTGTAGAGCAGTGCATCCACTCAATTAAAAATTTTAAAAAAGGTTATTGCGACTTTATCTCACAATTGCAACTTTATCATTTCTCAGAATTGTCAGATATAAAATCAGAATTGCGAGAATATAAACTCGCAATAGTTTTTTTTCTCAAAATTGGACTTCATACCTCGCAATTTGGACTTTATAATTCTGAAAAGAAAAGGCAGAACTGCGGGTTTGTATAAAGCAAGATATTGTGAGATAAAAAGTTGCTATAACCTTTTTAAAAAAATTTTAAGTGGCGGAAACGGGCTTTCATAATAACATCTATAATATTATAACATCTATAATAGTTACATGCAAGTAACCCTACACCAAATCCTAACCATCTAGTAATAGTGCTGCACGATTAATCATATCGCAATCGCGATTATATTAAATAAACATTAATAAAAAGACATTAATTCTTGCGTTCACACCAGACGTGAATGAAGCGTTAAACAAGCAGGTTTTACTGCACGCATAAGCACTGTATCCTGTATCTCAGCTGAGAAAAACAGATTTCAGCATTATTAGTAATCTGTGTGCATTTTCCTTGATAACAAGCAAGTTGAGTCAAACCACTTGTATATCGTATCATAATCAATTTTGACCTTAATAATCGCAATTGCACATTTTTCCCAAATCGTGCAGCTCTAGTAAGTACATGTAGTTAATCAATGTTTAGTAACATTTGAGTAATTGTAAGTGATGACAGAATTTCTATTTTTGGGTGAACTGTTCAAGTCAATAACTAGTTATATTTCAGAGCAAAATAATCGTGATCTACCATTTCAACTTTGTGCTGCCCTAATGCTGTTTACATGGCAAATAGTTTTAAAATAACTTTTCTTTTTCAGTGACAAAGTCTTAAAGATGTTGGTGGAAATGATTGGCAGTCAGCCCAAGGAGAACGCTGTCACTGCTCTGCTACTGACCCGCAGTCTGATGCTAAAATACGAGTGGAGGGTCTCATTCGCCACAGAGGGGGGTGTCAAAGCCATCCTGTGCTGCATGCAGGAGTATCCTACCTGTATACAGGTGCAGCAGATTGCCCTGGCGGTGAGTGACGATCTGTGTCAACTACATTCAGTCTTCAGGGGTATGAGGTTAATTGAATTCTTAACTACAATTAGGTCAAAAATTTCCATTAAAATTGTCATAGAAGAATTTTTTTCTTCATCATAACCTCCAAAAATCAATAGGTTTTCAAGATTGTATCTCTTTAAATGCCAATTTGTGCACTTAGTGCTACAGCCCTGCATTTAGTTTTCTTTATTTTATAAAATCACATTTACTGTGCACCAAATAAAAGTAGACCCTTTACAGTCCTGAGTGACGTATTACTCCTACAAACCATCACGTCGCACATTTATTATTTTAGTGTTTAACGTTTAAACATTGTTATATGTTTGAACTTTTAGCATGCCTATCAAGTCATGTCATCATGGCAAGTCAAGATGATTTGAGAAGGCTAAATTAATCAGTTACATTTTATGATCAGCTCACTGTCTGCCGCTGGCCGCTTGGTACTTTAACAAACACAAACTTATATTTAACGAGCAAAAGTGTCTAAATTTGCTTAATAATAAAACTAAATATCACTATTTTAATAGCTGTAACAGCAGTATAAGACGTTTTGGTAGAAGGGGAAAAAGACGGGCTCGGGCTGGTAATTCTGATAAGGTGTCAGACACGGGCCGGGCCTAAATTTGAGGCTTAATGCTACCCAAAAAAACCCATTACTTAAGCATTTGGATTATTATAGTCTTGAATGTTAATGATTTGCAACAACCTTAATTTTAATGCATTATATGTTTTCAGTATCAAATAAAAAACAAAACGGCCATATGCCCACTCAATTATAATTTCAGTTCAGTTGGCTTTTTTCAGCAGAAGTAGAAACCGGGATGAAAAATACAAACTTGGGAAATCAGGTGGAAAATTGTAAAAAGAAATTATGTTTAGTAAACTAAAGAATGCGTGACCTTTTGGTAAAATGGCCTAGAGATTAAATATTGTGGTTTTAATGGGCATGTTTTTGTCCTGAGTGTAACGTTTTTTTTTGTCAAATATATTTATGAAAGCAAATTATTGCATTCTGTACAATTCTATTCCTTTTTTAAATCATATTACAAGAACCTATTACAAGAGTGCATTTGAAGGATGCTATTGAATGTCTTTCTCCAGACTCTGAAGGTCATCACAGGTGCCAGTAAACATGACCCTCGCAGTGTGGGTGGCTGTCTGCCCCTTTCTGAGTCTGGCACTCAGATGATGCTGGAGATTTTTGCCAGCATAGGCTCTGCTACACCCGAAGGGTCCAAAGGGCTCCTGTGTACCATCCCTTCTGCCATTGACCTCATGCTCAGCACGGCGGGGTAAGAGGCTTGAAGTCCACTTTAGATGTAGGATCTCTGTTTGCTGAATTCACATTCGTTTTTCTCCTCTTGTTGTTGGAGCAGCTGCGGTTTGTCCGTGCGGAACGGGCTGCTGGTCATCATCATGCTGATTTCCAGCCACAAGAGCCTGGCAGAGCAGCTAGTCGCCTGCAATGTCAGTGCCACGCTAAAGAAGTGCCTTTCTGCTCAGAATCAACACAGCATGCTGGCTATTATCGCCCTCAACCACATCTCCATGGTTCACAAGCTGGAGAAAAAAGGTACTGTCATGCATTATCTTAACTCTGAGAGATCTTGACAATTAAGAAACCACGTGTGTGTTTATTAAATGCAATTTCAGTTATTCATTTAATTATATACAGGTGAAAGAATATGATTTCTGAATTCATTGATTTCCTTTGATAAAGTCATTTCCAAAACGCTGATTTCTACACTCCTGTAATAAGCCTCGTTTAAAGTAACACGCAGCTCTGTTCGCCTCTGTAGAGTCTCAAGATGAGCATGACTTTAAAGACACAGAGCTGAAGATGTTGGTGGTGAGTCTGAAGGAAATGCCAGCGACTAAAGAGGTTATACTGACCCTGGAGCAGCTGCTATGTGACGACGCCTCCCAGCTGGAGGAAGAGAGGAACGAGGTAACACGCAGCAAAGACACCTTCCAGGACCTCATCCGCCTCATGGACCAGCACAGAGTGGATCGGGCTGTGCAGCTGTCCATCCTGAGGTGAGCCCTCGACTTATTTAGATTATAAATAATTAACAGTTGTCTCAAAAAAAAAAAACAACAACAAAAAAATAAAAACAATTGTGCATCTATCTCAAAGTAGCTTGAATTCATGTGTGTGTAGATGTGTATATGTTTCTGTGTGTGTGTGTGTGTATATATTAGGGCTGCACGATTTGGTCTGGTGTTTTATATATATATATATATATATATATATATATATGAACAGCAACTATATATATATATATATATATTAGTTGCTGTAGGGCGGAAACCTCAAGTCCAAATTTTGTCAATTTCATATTTTTGCACAAATCGATGCTATTGCACAGTCCTGTCTGTTATTTTTACGAATGATTAACCAATCGAAAGTGCTAAAAAATAGCTTGAATGCATGTCTCTTAACTCTGGACACTGGAACCGGCGAAGTCTCGTAACTCCAGCTCTTCTTCACTCCGCTGGAGCGTGTTGCAATGAATCTTAGTACAATAGACTTGCTGCAATACCATGAATGTGTTAAGGGTAAATAGTAGGAAGATATTTGAATTATTTAATAATAAAAAAGTGCAGAGATGAATTCCTTGACTCTCCATCTTCTCATAGACGCCCTTTAGAGAGAAGTCAACTTCACGGATTAAGATTAGGCTGTAATGAAAGATTTTTTGTTTTCGATTAGTTTTTTGTTCATTATTCATTAAGTAGTCATTTTAAGCTTTCTATAGATAAGTTTATCATGTCTTTGTTGCTGAGTTTCGGTTCATTTTTGTTAAGAGCCTACTGTTCAAGATGAGAAGGAAAATATTGCATCATGCTGTTTTTTTTTATTTAGCCTATAAAATCATAACATTTTGTTGATATTGTCACTGAACACAAATAAAAGTAGACTCTTGAATGATTTATTTAATGATGTACATTTAAATTGAATTCGTAGGCTATTTTGTTTCTGAAAAAATGCAAGTGATTGCACTTATATCTGTAGATTTTATTTTAGAAAAGTCGTGATGGTTTGGTGGGTTTTTTGATGGTTTTTATTTCCTGAAAAATGATGGTTTTGGAGATGTGAGGATTGCGACGATCGATTTCAAATATATATCGATCATCGCTGTCAGATTGGTTAATCATAAAAACTATTACCATGAAATGGTAGTAATTTTATGTTATTAAAGAATGTATAATTTACTTTGTGTTATGATTTTTGACATAATGAAATGAAGTTTTCTGCATCAAATTCTGTCCTTATTTATGCCATTTTTATGTCTCGTAAGTTTGGAATGACGTCTAATAAAAATCTATTTTATTAGTTCTCAAACTACTTGATTTCAATATTGTTTTTGTGACTGCACTGATTATATCATGTTTAATTTATTCCATACTCCAGGATTTTGAACAAGTTTTTGGATAACTACCAGGAGGATCTGTTGCCGTGGCATGAGAGTATTGAGCCTTGCCTGTCATCTATGATGGCCTTTGTCAGTGACCGAGAGGTACTTTCCATTCATTTAGCTCTACAAGATCATGGTTTCATAACGGTAGTATTTAATTCCTCTTCATCCCCTCTTAGGTCGTACAGCAATTTATCCGCTTCTTATATAGACTTGCATCTCTGAATAAAGACTACGCTGTTGTGATGTGTCGGCTGGGCACCAAAGAGGCTCTTATCAAAGCTGTGGACAAACACAGCACCAGCTTGCTGATGGTCACAGAGCTGCGGGACCTGATCAACGACTGTGAGAAGTACGCCAGCCTCTACAAGAAAATGACCACCAGTGTTCTGGCTGGATGTATACAGGTAAAGGGTGCCCTGCTTAAACAGAATCAACTAGTCCGAGTTGCCTGAACCAAGCCTTATCAGGGCTTCTCCCTAGAGAAAAATAAATATGCATAAATTACATTTATTTCATGCTTTGTGTACTACAAATGCATTTTCATATTTATGTACTTAATAAAATGCCATGCAATTGAACTTTTAGTATACTAAACTCGTATACATAAAGACTTCTAAACTAATTTTGTGCTTAATTTTGCAGAAGTAGTCCTGAAGTCTAATTAAAGACATGCTTAGTATATCTGATAAGGTGGAACTATTGCAAGTGTACTTTAGATCACTTTATATATTTTGCATTTAAATGAAATATTGCAAGTGCACGAATAATACTCCAAAAAAAGTTTATTCAAAAAAAAAAAAGAGCTAAAAAGTAATAAAAAATGTATATCAGTAGGTCTCGAGTTATCAGTCAGTAAATATGTTAATGGATTTGTGTCCTGCCGTAGTATTCATGGGTGGAAACTGAGGATAGTGTGGATATTGCGTCATTGATAGGCGACAACGAACAGGGACGGGTCATTATTTAAATCTATTTACAAATCCTACAGAACTTTTCAGATAACCCAAGCACACAACTGCATGAAATATAGAACACTGTGCAAGTGGTTTTTGGGTATTTTATTACAAAAATCTTACATGTTGTGCTTTTAATTTTTTTTTTACATTTTTACGCTTCGTTTATCAAAACATTATTTATGCATTTGTAACTGCAGGTTACCTCTAAGCTGCATTACACTTTAGATACATCTAAATGCCACTCCAGATGCATTGCAGAGATACATTTTTATTGATACTGGTTTCATTTTCTTGGTAAGAAGTCAACTGCAAAAATTTGTATACACGTTAACAAAAAAGAAAAGGCTTAAAGGTAAAAATGTCCTTAAAAAAATCACTATTTCTATAAACTGACCACACAGAATATTAGAAATATAAAACAGTTCAGATATCAGCACAATGACCCACTCAGCAGAATATTGTCTAATTATCATTATAAATAAAATCCTGGAAAATATCAGTATATAAATTTTTGTCTCTATCGCACACCCCTAATTCATGTTATTTTATTTATATAATATTTTTGTAATAATTGTTTGAATCAAAATAATAATACATATTTAAAAAAAAAAAGAAGAAAAGGCTGAAATGTAAAGTTTATCATTGTATTCGATTTAAATCTTTTTGTTAGTATCTATTTTTCTTGGTCACCTGACCTCAAACAGGCTTGTTCATTTAGGTGGAGCTTAACAAAGCAGCTTTTATTGGATGGTCCATTTCTAGACTGTTTAATGACATGTTCACTTAATTACACACTCCATATCTGCATCTTTAGATGGTCCTTGGTCAGATTGAAGAGCATCGTCGCAGCCATCAGCCCATCAATATTCCTTTCTTTGATGTGTTCCTGCGCAACTTGTGCCAAGGTATGTTCATAAAACACCCCAAAGTTAAATTCAAAAAAGTCTGTTTATTTCAACCATATTTAATGGGTTGAATTGAGACCTGCCTTGTTGTTTAACACACAAGAAAAGATACTTTGCTTCAAATCATCATCTGCATGGTTGTATGGAAAAGAAAAGGATCTTTTATACTGCTACCTAGTAAAACAAATCAATTTCAAACTATACGTAATAATAACATTTTATCTTTGGGTTAAATCTGCTTTGTGAAAGGTGAAGGTATCAGTATTTCAGCTGCCAAACATTTGTGTTGATTTGAGTGTGATTTTTCTCCAGGCTCCAGTGTGGAACTGAAAGAGGACAAGTGCTGGGAGAAGGTGGAGGTCTCCTCCAATCACCATCGAGCTAACAAGCTCACAGACAAAAACCCCAAAACCTACTGGGAATCCAACGGCTGTACCGGCTCCCATTTTATCAACATTTACATGCATAAAGGGGTGATCATCAGGTATGCTGACCTGATTCAAAGTTCCTTTATAACTTCCCTATCGTGTCTTACTGTCGTATATTTAATATGATACCTTATAAAGCTAAAACTTTGGACCTAGGAACCCCTGGGAAAATTGCTATTTATTGGAAGAACTCATTTCTGTTGAATGTTCTTGATTCACAGGCAGTTGACTGTGCTCGTAGCTAGTGAGGACTCGAGTTACATGCCAGCTCGCATTGTGGTCCTAGGAGGAGACGATCCCACAAACATCAACACCGAACTCAACACTGTGAGAAAGCCGTCTCATTCTTCTCCACCTAACAGTGGACTGCACATTGACCTTTACCATGATATTTTGTCTTTTTTTGTGTTGAACAGGTAAATGTGGCACCCTCCGCCAGTCATGTGATTTTGCTGGAGAATATGACCCGCTTCTGGCCCATCATACAGATCAGAGTCAAAAGATGTCAACAGGTCAGACCTATTGAGTGTAGAAATGTATGAAGTTATACATAAAACCTGCGATGTCCTTTATTCCACTTCTTGTACAAATTATGCTTCTTCCTGTCAGCAGGGCGGCATTGACACACGAGTGCATGGGTTTGAGGTTCTGGGGCCGAAGCCTACGTTCTGGCCCGTGTTTAAGGAGCAGCTGTGCTGCCGCACTTATCTTTTCTATACGACAAAAGCTCACACCTGGTGCCAGGAAATCCTGGAGGACAAGAACCAGCTGCTGCAACTCTTTAACAAGTGAGACCTCCTGCCATAGCTATAAGTGATAGGGGGTGTTTATTTTGTGTATTTGGTTTAATGCAATGTGCTTATGTGGTGTAACATGAAAAAAACACATTATTTTCCACATACTGTACAATTGTTTCTCCTATAAGCCCCGCCTGCTGAAATGGGACGATTTGTACAAAGCTCAACGGTCTAAAAAAGTGAGGTGTGCTCTGATTGGCCAGCTCTCCAGTGCACTGTGATTGATCGAATACCGCAAGCGTATGACCCCAAAACAATAAAACAAACAATAAAATATCTCTGCACTTGTGACCCTTTTAAAACTAGGGCTGTCAGGTTAACGCATTAACTTAATTAGATATGAAAAAGTAACGCAATTAAAATATTTTAACGCGTTGTCCCCGCCCCCAGACCTTACATTTCATACAGTTGACTGTTGAAAAAAGTTAAAAAGTGAAGATATTTGGGCAAAAAATGTCCTCGTATGTCTCATATTTACATCATATCACATGAGTGCTGTCATGAAGAAAACAAGTGCAAATGTGGTTTTTATTTATTTTTGGTACAAAAGTTCAGTAAATTAAGTTAATATTGTGCGTTTTATTAAATTTTGCCAATTAAACTTTTCTTCTTTCACGTCTCTCTGTGCTTCAGATTAAACAGTGCCCTGAGACATGAGCAGATGTTTGCTGACCGCTTTCTGCCTGATGCCGAGGCTGCAGAGGCTTTGGGCCGGACCTGCTGGGAAGCTCTCATCACCCCCATCGTGCAGAGCATCACTATCTCAGGTAACCAGCACTTACCTGGCTCAAGTTTGCTCCAACTTCCCGCTCCTTCTGCCCAAGCACCACCCACTTAAAATGAAAAGGGACCAAGTTTTTTTTTTTTTTTTTTACATGCTGTTTATTTAAAATTTATTATACTACAATAATAAAATTAAGGGATAGTTCATCCAAAAACCAAAAATGTATCCGTTTATTATGCCGTATAAACTAGGTGCTCTGAATTTCTGATCATCTACTTTTATAATAGAGACATCTACTCTCAGCCCTCTGTCCTGGTTGATGAATGAATATTTGGAGAACACTGAATCCTCCAAGAGATGTAAGAGCTCAGCCTCCATCTTCAACTCCCGCGTGCGTCGTCTCACTCATTTGCTTGTCCACGTGGACACCAGCACAGTTGATACAGAAGAGCTCAAACCTCCCATCAAATCCAGTGAGTGCCTTCCAGACAATAACAACCACAATACTTCCTTCAAGAGACCGGAGTGCCACTACTGTGGAGTACTTTAATGTATATGTATACTTTAAGACATTTGTTAGTTTTTATGGGTACCAAGGTGTGCTATTTTTAAACCACCTACTGTAGATTGTGTTAAATGAAAGCTTCCCTGTTTCAAGGTATTTTTCTTGTTTTCAGAAGGTATCAACAGAAGCAGAGATTTAAAGAGTAAGTAATAGTGTAGATGCTAATGTTATTTATTTTGACTTCATTTTATGTGTTTTGCAGCACCCCATCCATCTGCTCAGCTGAACTCCAAACTAACCATGACAATGCCTTTTATTTCTTTGTCTTTTGTCTTTTATTTTTCATTAAGTTCTGCTGTCTTTGAATCGTTCTGGCTTCCCATTTAAACTGTTGGTAGAGCTGCATGATTTGATCATTTATTATTAAGAAATGTTTCATGTATTTCTGTTGCTTGGATAACAATATACTAAGACAAAACCATCCCTAGTCAAGTTAAATATTATTTTTGATGTAGTGTTATATAATATTGAATTTTATCCTTGCTACATTTATATTTTGCATTGGTAAATGTTTTTTTTTTAAGCTTGTAGTGGATTTTTAATGTTGACTTTTTTTTTTTAATCGGGTTAATTGCTTGTCTGCACAGTCCTATTGCTTTACTCTAGATTTGTGAAGGCCAAAAAGCCTTAGAATTAAAAGATAGACGCCTGAAATGTTAGTAGTTAACTACAGATTTAAAGGGTTTAATTGTGCAGCCCTAATTGCTGGCACGTTGTATTTTATTGGTAGCTATATGACATGTGATTGGTTTTGAAACTTGTCAAGAGTCCTAATTCATGCACTTTTTTGTGTTTTAGATGGTAAAGAGGGAAAGAATAAGGAAACGACACCGGTGAGCTCATCTTCATCCTCAAGCAAACCGAAAGTGAAGAATACAAGCAGCATCGCAGGCATCGCTTTGTGCTGGCAAGGCGTCGTTCAGCGGCAGGTTAGACGTTTATTTTAGATTTGGTTAAATGTGGAGCTTACTGGGGATATCTGAACCAAATGAGAAATCATCAGATAGCTGGCCAATCAGAGCACACCTCACTTTTTTAATACGATGAACTTTGTACAAATCGACCCGGGGCTTAGAGGAGAAACAATAATGTTCAGCATGTGGAAAAAAATCATTAAACCACATAAACATTGCATTACACCAAATATACAAAATAATGTATGTATGTGACAATCTTTTGGTTTTGTAAGTAGCTGTGTAACAGACTTTGTTACATAAGTACATTAAGGTAATTACTCTGTATTGTGACGCCTTTAAATAAAAGCTTACCCAAAAGGACACTAATCCGAATGATTTTTGCTTGGCTCTTTCCAGGTGAAAAGTTTCCTGGATTTGACATGCAGCCTCCCTGACTTCGTAGAGCGTTACAGGGGTCTGTTCCTCCGGCTAAAGAATGCCATGGAGGAACTTTTTGGCCAGCACACTGCCTTTGTGCTTGCGCTCCGTCAGGGCTTTTCTGCCGCCTTGCTGCAGCTCTCCATCCTGACCGCTATGCATGTGAGTCAACAGCAAATGCTCTGTGTCATATTACCCATGTAATCCATTGAATAAGTCAAGACCATTAGGATATTTCGAAATATATCATTGTTTTTCTCTTGAACTCACTTGAAGGTGAGCGAGCGTTTTGCGCAGTACATAGACAAGATGATCCAGGAAAGTGGAGTGGACTCTGGAAGTGTGGACACCTTGAACCAGCTGCAGCAGTTCTTGGAGCCCATGCTGTTTCTCTCGGGTCTGGAGCTGGCCAACACCTTTGAGCACTTTTACAGGTAAGAGAACAGCCGCTGCTAATTGGTGACATTTAGAAGCAGTGCTTGTATTACGGCTCACCCTGTTGTTCACGTGTGCTCAGGTACTATCTGGGCGATCGGCTGTTGGGTCAGGGGAAGGTGTGGTTAGAGAGCGCTGTGGTGGAGCAGATCGGTACCTGCTTCCCAAACCGGTTTCCCCAGCAGATGCTGACCAACCTCAGTGAATCTGAGGAGCTTCAACAGGAGTTTCATCTTTACCGTCTACAGCAGCTAGACAAAAACCTGGAGAACTTTGAGGAGGTGAGGTTTTCTTCACGGCTGGTATTAATCCATCTCTTTTCTCCTTTCTCTGCTGACAACATTCCTGATTTCTTTGAGCGGGAGGGGACTATAGGCAAATATAGTATCTGCTCTGAAACCCAGTGGGGCGGTTTCCCAGACAGGGTTTAAATGAAAGGTATAGTTCACCCAAGAATGGCTTCTTAAATGGTGGTACCTCCGTCAATATGCCTCTGGATAACTGTTGCACATCCATAATCATGAGGAAATGTTGGATGCAAATCTCTATGTATCATACGTGTACCTGAGTTGTAATTTTAAGGAAGGAAGGATGCCAACAGACATGCCCTTATAAACGCTAATGCTGTGGTCTGTCATGTTTTTGTGATCAGATGATGGATGAGGACGTGTCTGAACCCGAGGAGGAGAGTGATGTGAAAGTGTTGGTGTTGTCCCCGCGCTGCTGGGTAGTGTCGGCTCCCTGCTACCTCGAGGACCCCAGCAAACACTTCCCTGCTCAGCTCTGCTCTTACCTGGCTGAATTCACAGACTTTTACGTCAACGGTTAGATGAAATATCTTTGATCTCTTGAAATGAAAAGGATAATTAATAATGGCCGAATGTTATATTTATTAATGCCGCAACATTTTCAGGCTGCTCTGCCTCTACAAGCTAACAGCGCTTCTCAATGTTAAAATAATTGAGCTAGCCAATCAGATCAAAGTAGGCGGGGTTTACCATGCACAGATGTTTATTGAGAGCGAGGAAAGAAGAAAGCTGCTTATCGTTTAATGATTGGTTTGTCTGTTCTTACAAACAGCAAAGTTGTCAATTTAGTTACTTTTAAAACCACGTTGTCGCTTGGAAATATAATGTATTTAATCTTTATTTAATTTGATCACGTTCAAGATATGGGTGACGAAAATGACCATGACTACAAAAGTGATAATGATATTTAAAAAAATCTATATATATTTTCAATTAACTAGACAGATTAACAGTTCAATAAACAAGACGTTAATTACCATACTTGTGTTTTAGACACCATATTTCACGACAATTCAAAAAATAATTCTAAACACAACCATTATTTTGCTTCTCTGAGCAAGTGTTTTGTTCCTGAATGAATCCCTTAAAACGATTCTTTCAATCGCAATGACTCATTATTTACAGGAATGTACTGCCACCTACTGGCAGTTTTAATTACATTTTTTTGAGTATCTTTTTGGTTTTTTAAATAATTTCAAAAATCAGTATTCAAATGAAAATGGCTTTATACAGGTTAAAATGCCCATAAACTCAATATTTCTGTATTTGTTCTATAAAGGGCAGATTGACTTATCAATGAAGTGTCATTACTTCCATCGCCATTAAATACATGGTGCAAGAATTATTTCCTGTGAAACCACTAGGCATTTAGAAGAAAAAGGCTTTATAAAGGCCCATTAAATGAGTTAAAACCCATTGGGAGAGATTCATTTTTATCGGTGTGAACTGACCAGTAAACAAAATGTGTGATTTAATGGAAGTTTAAAAACTATTTTATTTTATTAATAATTTTTTTAATAAAAAAAAAAAAAAATCTTGTTTATTTGGTTCCATAGTTTTTGCCAGTTCTTGTTTAATTTCAAATGTTTTTATTTTTATTTTTTTCACCGTCCGTGCCTCCCTATTTTCCCACTCGTTTTGCTAATAAATGCTATAGGAGACTTCCTCACCGTCACAACCCTAACCTGTACGTGTGTGTCTGTCCTGTAGGTCAGCGCATGTATAGTCTGACCCACAGTAAGCCTCGGCGGCTGCAGTGGACATGGCTCGGACACGCAGAGCTTCAGTATGGCTCCTGCACTCTCTACGTCTCCACACTGCAGATGTACATCCTGCTGCAATTCAACAAACATGAGGTACAGTCTGAAGACCACAACCAATCTAGGCTTGATATGAGGTTTTTACGTAACGGGACACACCTGGAAAAGAGATTTTTAATCTCAGCGAGTCCTTTCCTGATTGTTTAGAGCTGTTGGCTTTCTTCCTGTTCTGCAGGATGTGAATGTGGAGATGCTGCAGCAGGCCACGGGTCTCTCTCCAGCCATGCTGAGCCATGCCCTCAAACCGCTCACTACAGAGAATGGGCTTCTCAATCACACCAGCTCCAGCCAGGACCCCATGAAAGGTGAGTCATCTTCCTCATTATGGGACATGCATTGATTCTTAATCATGCTGCCAATGCTGCCTTTTATTTATTTATTTTTTTATTTGTCTGTGTTGATGCTAATTGCATACATTTTGGCTCAGGTGTGTATTTTTATTAACCACCCCAATTTCCTTTTTTAATAAAAAAAAAAATAAATTGCATCTCTCAGGGTTCAGTGTGTTGAATTCTGAATGCACAACAAATCTTAACTCAAAACCATTTTAACTGAATTTTTCAGGAGTCCTGAGACTGAACAAGAAGACCCTCTCACAAAGCTCAGACAGACACGGTTACCATTTCCTGCTTCCCAAGCAGACCTACCTGAATGTGGATGAAGATGCTGCACTTACGCTAGAGAGGAAGAGGAACTACATCTACTGTCTCATTGTGCAGATCATGAAGAATGAGAAGGAGATGCATATTGACAATTTAGTGTTCATGGTAAAGTATGGATTATTTTGCATGGGGCCTAAATATATATTTTATTTTTCTCATTTATTAAGAACATCTCCTTAAATCTATTCTTGTAATGTAAAACCAAAATAAATTAAAGTTGTAAAGGGTTTATGTAATAATTAGGACTCTCTACTATTCCTTAAATAATTTCTCTTACCTATTGTTTTTAATTCTTGATTGCATTTAGTCTGTGTCAGGTACCAGCAAAATACTAAAAGTGCATGTAAGCATGTATGGAGTAGGGATGCACGATTTTAGACTTTTGCCGATATCCGATATTTTTCAACTCATTATGGCCGATGCCAATACCGATATATTTCCATTTATTTGTAAACAACACCAAGTCTCTCCTGTGTAGAAATTGTAAGCAAATATATTGTTGGTTAATGTTATTTTTGTTTCAAAAGCCAGCACATATGATTTTGTAATGTTGTGAAATGAATAAACGCATGATAAAAACCCTGATTATTCCTAACTGTACCAAGATCATCTATAATCATTGCATCCCTATTTGTAAGCATGTTTTTTTCTTCAGCTTCAGCAACAAAAGTGATAATGGAACAAGTCCAGATGTTGCAGAAGATGAGTTTTTTTGTTCTGTTTGTGTTTTCCGTTGCAGGTGTTGGACCGGTGTCAGAAGCAGGAGGCGAGTCGGACTCACGCCTCGGTCCGCTTCAGCTGCAGCACTACAGACGTGCTTTCCTGCATCATGCACGTCATCAACAAAGGCTACCTCCGCCGCAACGAGGAAAGCCCACACATCGTGGAGTTCTTGATGGAGGACCCGTCCACTCCCCGCAAGGGCCAGGCGCAATTCTCCTTTAAGATGGACGTGAAAAAAAGCTCCGCGAGCAGCAGTGGCAGCAGCAAAGCCGACACCAGGTGTGCTGATGACCCTTAACCCTTGATCCTTAAATCCCCCCCCCCCTTCCATGCAAGAAAGGAGGCTTTTACTGATGTTTTCCTCCCCTCTCAGGGCTCTTTTTTTGTTGTTTTTTTTCCTGAAAGGAGAGCGAACAGGTGCACTCACTGGGGCGATTTCCTGTGTGTGCAGCTCAAACCTAGTGAGTTTCCGACCTAAACGGGCTGCTGATGATATTATGACAGATATGCAGCATACTAGGTGTGACAGCTTGTTGTCTACCAGCAGCTGTTTGTGGGATATGTAGAGATCTTCATGTAGAGCATCCCAAATCTTAGAAGACAGATAAGCAGCTCACTAGGTTTCAGAGCAGTGCAAATGCATTTTCAATGGCACAGAAAGTGAGTGTTTTTTTTTGTTTGTTTGTTTGGTTTAACGTCTGCAGTTGAGCTAACTACGACCTACTCAAGGGCAGAGCTAGTCCATTCCTCATTGGTCAGAACGAATATTGGCGTCAGCTTTACGGGATGCTTTTTTTATGTTGTAAATAGCACTTAAGTGTGATCTGCTCAGCTCCTGTCTGTGCCGTAGTGGATGGGTTTAGGTCACCTGTAAATGAAAAGTGTTGTTTAATGCTTCTTGTGTAGTTCCGAACCCAACTTTTTGTGTTTATTCTCAGAACGCAAATGAAGGTATTTTTAATCTTTCGTTGTCTGCTCCATCCTTTTTGTCCATCCATTTGAAAGGCTATGCAACCAAAACTTTAATACGCGCTTTTAGACGTTATAAAAGTAATCTTCATGTCTTTTATTCACATGCATAGAGCACATCACATATGGTTAGTTGCAATGACACACAATAACAAATCTCTTTGAAAGCACATTTAAGTTTCCATTCACCATATATGTGCTGTGTTTGTGCATTAATCAATGTTTATATACGAATAAAAGGCTAAATCAAATCTCCTCAGATATCTTCATTTGTGTTTTGAAGATGAATAAAAGTCTTACGGGTTTTGGAAGAGCATCAGAGTGAATGTCAGAGTAAAGTCTCCGGGGAATGACTTTGTTTTTTGTCCACTTTTTAAAAATATATCTAATACTTATGCTTCTTCAGTACAGAATCTTAGCGTAAATATGCTAGATATTTTGAAACAAGGCAACTTATGTTTACCACTTACAAAATAAAGTCGTTTTACATTTTGAATTGTGTTTGTTGCTCATTTATTCATTATTCATTTTTTTTTTTTTTTAAATTAAACAAATATTTATATTCATTCATACTTGTCTAAAAGAGGTTTTCTTTGCCAAATGCAGCTAAATTCAACAAATAATATCAATGCAAAGGGATAATTATTATATAATAGGAAGTTCAAATTTGTACATTTGACCAGAATGAAATCAATAAATGTGGCTTTTATATGGTCATAAATGTTGAGCAAGTCCACATGGAAGCGCAGTTTCACACAGTTGTTTTTTTTTTTTTGGTTGGTTGGTTTATTTAAGATTTTGGTTAATTTGATCATTCGTCCAGCTAACAGTGAAAGTATAAAACTGGATTTGACCGTGTAAATCCGCTCTACAGATTTTCCCAAATTAACAGCATTGAGAAAGTGGGAAAGTCTGCTTTTAAGACCCACAATGCCCATCCCTGAAAGCCAGCGGGATTTCCAGTCCACATCCACATAATGACGTTCTGTCTATATATATCTCCCTCTGCAGCCTGGGAGGCCTAATAGTTGCCCCGCAGCATCCGGAGGACAGCGTGCTGGAGGCTGTGCTGTTATCTATGGGTCGCACAATGACCCAGGAGGAGGTCAAGCAGCTGATGCAGCGCACCGTCCAGCAGGTGGCGGGGACCCTGAGCCTGGACCTGGACCGGGCCGAGCACCTACTCATTCACTGCAAATGGAACGTGGACTTGCTGATCCAGCGGTACACGGACGACCCAGATGCCCTGGTGCTGGCTGCCGGCCTCAAGATCCGCAACCCCCAGCCGGCCCCCGGCCCCGTGGCCCACTGTCCTGTCTGCCTGTCCCAGTCCAAAGAGAGTGACCCCCCTCCCATGCTCTGCTGCATGCACTACTGCTGCAGGGTGAGTGCAGGGCTAGTGCGTTTCCTGTGGGACGTATTAAAGGGATCATCTGTTTTAAGTAAATTCAGTACTATTCAAAAATGTTTTTCAATTTATACTGGTCCCATTTTATATTAGATGGCTATGGTAACTACTTCCAAAATAAAGAAGCATACATTTAAGTAAGATAAGTTTAATGTTACTACTGTGATTAATTGCATATGTAATTATTACAGAAAAGATATACATTTTTTTTAGGAAATTACCTTTTATTTAGCGTAGATGCATTAAAATGATCAAATGTGATGGTAAAGATATTACAATGATACAGTTATATATATATATATATATATATATATATAAACCAATGAAAAGGCATCTTTTATATCGGTATTGGCCAAAATTAATAAAAAATATCGGATATCGGCAAAAACCCAATATCATGCTTCCCTAATTTAAATACCCTAATAAATGTCATGTCTGAAAATGAAACTACAAACAAATAAACTTAAAAATGCATATGCAATAAGGTCAGCCTCAAAAATGCCTTTTTATTGGTATATTTTTGTAGGGCTGTGTGGTAAAAAAATACCACTAATCAGATAACCGGCTTTACTGACGAGATGTGCAAATAAATCTTAAATCCAGGCAGTAGTTTAACTCAATAAGAGGTTTGTGCTGTTGCGAGGTGTTAGTACATATATATATATATATATATATATATATAGATACGAAATCTTGTTGCCTAGATGTTAAACGTTTATGTGAAGTGCTGTTTCTGTTTCCCATTAGTCCTGCTGGCAGGAGTACCTCACTGCTCGTATCGAACAGAACCTGGTGATGAACTGCGACTGTCCGATCACTGACTGCCGGGCTCAGCCCACCTCCAAGTTCTTTCACAACATCCTCACAGATAAGGACACCATTGCCAAAGTATGTGCAGGTCAGCACACACGCTCTGTGTGTTGAGGGACTGGAGACTGATGTTCTGTGCTTTCTCCTGCAGTATGACAGCGCCCTTCTGCGAGGCTTCGTGGAGTGCTGCTCCAACCTGACCTGGTGCACCAACCCTCAGGGCTGTGACCAGATCCTGTGCAAGGAGAACATTGGCAGCATGGGCACCTGCTCCAAGTGCTGCTGGTCTTCCTGCTTCAGCTGTAACTTCCCAGAGGTACAGTTAGCTCATTCATGTACAGTACTGTGCAAAAGTCACTAGTCTTTTCAGTAACAGAAAGTGGGTTATTTCTATTTTTATTTTAGTATTAGTTTCAGTTAGTACTTCCTTTTTTATCATTTATTTAAATAAATAACACATTTATCACACATTCTATTGCACTAATTCATTTGACTAAGAAAGTAACGCGTTATATTACTCTTCATTGTGAATAATGGGAATTTTGTGGGTTTTATGAGATGAACTAGAGATGTACACCTGTACTCTGCTTCAGTGATCTCTCTTGCCCAATCATCAGGCGCATTACCCAGCCAGCTGCAGTCACATGTCTCAGTGGATGGATGATGGAGGCTATTATGAGGGAATGAGTATGGAAGCCCAGAGTAAACATCTGGCCAAACTTATATCCAAACGCTGCCCCAGCTGCCAGGCCCAGATTGAGAAGAACGAGGGTTGCCTACAGTGAGTGTACAAGCACAATATCACATTTTAAAGAAACCGTTCACACACAAATGAAAATTCTGTTGTTGTTTACTCACCCCGGAGTAGCTCCAGACGTGTATGAATCTACCAAACACAAAGGAAGATATTTGTTTGTGACCAGGCTGTTTTGGGTCACCATTGACTTCCATAGTGGTCGTCAGTGGTGACCAAAACGACCCGATTCGCAAACTTTCTTCAAAATATCTTCCTTTTGTGTTCGGCAAACCAAACCGGTTTGGAACTACTCGAGGGTGAGTAAATGATGAGGGAATCTTCATGTTTGGGTGAACTATTCCTTTCCTATAACTTTAACTTTATACTATATATCTTCTCTCTGTGTAGCATGACATGTGCCAAATGTAATCATGGATTTTGCTGGAGATGTCTGAAACCATGGAAACCAACGCATAAAGATTATTACAACTGCTCAGCCATGGTAAGCGTCTTCAGAAGATGTGAGGGGCTTCTGTGAGTGAAGAATCTCTCTCGAAAGTCTTGGGGTTTTGGTGCCAGAGATAATGAAACCAAGAGCCCCTGTGGAGTCTGTCTTTTGCTCAGTCTTTTCTACAGTTTACAGATTACACAGATTACTGTCTAATGTATGTGAGGTGAAGCTTCACATTCAGTTCTTCTGGAGGCCTCTCCACACGCACAGGCCTATAATAGTAGAATATCTTGATACATAAATGCCTATATTCAAAGTGATAATACTTAATTGATTCATATTTGGTTAATAAAAATATATGATCCTACTTCCAACACTGAATAAACCCAAGGGATGTTCACTAATGTTTAAACTGATTTAATTAAATTATGGTTTACAAAAGGTACATGTTTTGGTTTTGGGAGTCCCCAACAACAGGTTGACATGCATGCTGGGTTTAAAAAAAGCACTTATTTTCTTATGCATTTATTTTTACTCTAAAGCAGTGTTTTATGCTCTAAAAGCAGCATGTAGTGGCAAAGAATTGCATTTTCCTTCAGACAGCAATGTGCTAAGATTTTATGTTGACGTCAACGTAAAACTGAATAAATCAAGTGAGTCTATGCTAAACAAATCCGAGAGTCGACTCTTCCTTTTGAGAGTTGAAAACTTCATCCACTGTGCAGTTTCAGATTTAAAACAGGATGTTTCCATTCACTGTGTTACACACTGCATGATTTTCACACTGCTCATTTTCAAAAATCCTTCTACTTACATTTAAAACCGGAGACATTGATTTCTAATAATTGCCCTGAAAGTCCTGTATATTAATATGCAATCGCAGGTCAGTAAAGCTGCAAGGCAAGAGAAGAAGTTTCAAGACTACAATGAGAGATGCACGTTTCATAACCAAGCCAAGGTTTGTTGGAGCCATTCATTAAACATTCAGTTAAACTTTCTTATAAGTTTCTTACAAGTGTCTGTCCATTGCTTTCTGCAGGACTTTGCAATCAATCTGGAGAATAAGGTGTTTTCTATTAATGAAGCTTTACAGATGAAGTCTTTGACATTTGTGATTGACGCCTGCAAGATTCTCGCCCAAGCTCGAAAGGTAAGAAACTTAAATATTTGGTTGTGTTCTTTATGCTGATAAATGCTTACATTTGTGTAATTTGTCATGTAGGTGCTGGCATACTCGTGTGTTTACAGCTATTACAACCAGGACACTGAGAAGATGGATGTGATGGAGCAACAGACAGAAGCTCTGGACCTTCACACTAACGCCCTGCAGATCCTGCTCGGTTAGTGTCAGGGAAAGTTCACTCCTAACTAGGGTAAACTTAAGGGTAACTTTAAGGGTACCGACCAAATTGCTTCGGTGTTACAGCATACCGAGCTCTGTCACTTCATTTGAATCGTTATATGAACTAGTGTATGTAAAATGCAAAAGATGGTTTAAATATGAATCCTGCATGTTCCATTAACCTCAATATGTAGGAATGGAGGAGATGTAATGACAAATACTGAAGCACATGTGAACTTGTGCTGATTTTTGGCCTCTGTATCTTGCTACATGATGGCATGAACTTGATCTCAAGAGATGCTGAGAGTCATTTGAGAAAACTAGCGCCTATTTGATATGCCTGTTATATGTAACAGGCATTTGTTTTTGGAAAATTGGCTCATTCCGGCGTAGTAATGAAGGAAGTGTTCTGCCGTACCATGGCCTCAGCAGGCGTGGTAATATCACATTGATATGTTCCCTAATACACCACGTCCCCAAGTAGGGGTACTGATGGCAGTGGAGATAACTTAAAAAATTGAGTTCAGAAGACAAACAAAGCTTTTACGGGTTTGGAAAGACATGGGTGGGTATATAATTAATGACAGCATGTTCTTTTTAGGGTAGAGTAACCCTTAAATTGCATTCCTCCTTTTTTTTAAGATCTTTACTTCCAAAACTTGTTGTGCTCTATTTGAAGGTGGTTTAGTTCTGATGCATTGGTTGATAAAGCTGCTTGTGATTGTGGTTTCAGAAGAGACGCTGCTGCAGTGCACTGATCTTGCATCCTGTGTCCGACTCCTAAAACCTGAACACCTAAACACCGGCCTGGAGCTCATCCGCCGAATTCAGGAGCGTCTTGTGGCCATCCTCCAGCACTCCACCCAGGTAAACCTACTCCTGTATGTACTACTTTGGGATTTAACATTAAATTTGTTCATTATAAGCATTCAAAGCACTCATTTGACCGGTTGGAATAAATCATCTTTTTTTGGCAGGACTTCCGTGTAGGATATCAGTCCAAGACTGGGCCAGACCAGGAGACCGCACAGGCCTCTAATCTGACTAACCACACAGACACCAACAAAGAGTGAGCCGCCACACATGCATTTGTTTGCAGAATATATGTGTGTGTACTGTGTATAGTTAAAATGTGCATATATAAAAACTCACAAATGCATGCATATATGTTCAGAAATATTTACATGTACTTATATATATATATGAGTAAATATTAAGTCGTTATTAAAACTATTAATTTTTTTTTACATTTATTTATTTTAGGTCCAAGTCTGATGGAGGCTCTGACTCTGGAGACTCTGACAACAACAACTGCGCC
>JAUMHI010000054.1:4599094-4616537 GCA_032359435.1 Enteromius unitaeniatus | reverse complement strand
AGGTTATTATAATTTTTTTTTACCATTTTACCATGCTATTTTAAGTAGGGCCAGATTGTTTTTCCTCCTTTTTTTTAAGTCCTGCGGAGTCTGCTAGTTTCAAGCATGTTGTTGAGACTTAGAAATAAAAAAAACAAATGTTAAGGGCATGAGGAAAAGTTATGCGTTCGGGTTTTTTTAACAATTTTTTTATTTAACCTGTTTGAAACAATAAATGCTTAATGCCCCATAGTCTGTCTGAGTCTATGTCCATTTCGGAGTGTAGCCTAAATATAGTCATAAATGGTGGTTATCCTGACAAGAGACTCAGTTGTTGTCATTTTTAGTTGCTTTAATAGTGTGGACCACTATTTTGCAATCCAGTCGCGGGCCGGATTGAACGGCTCAGCGGGCCGCCAGTTGATGATCAGTGGTCTAAAGCTTTAAAAGAATTTTCTTCTGCTCAGCAGAGCTGCATTTATTTAGACAGTAAAAAACATACCTGCCTGATTCAAGAAGGGGCCTAAAATATTATTATAACTTATTTATTTGAAGTTAAATTGTGCTTTGTTGGTATAGTTAGTTGATATAGTTGAAAACTATTCATTAATTATGCAGAGGTAGTGCTAAAGTCTAATATCTGTATCTGATTGTGTTAAAGTGGACCTATTGCGAGTAGACTTTAAATATTTAGCATTTAAATGAAATATTACACAATGTGACAAACACACAGTTTAGGCTTATTAATATGAAATATGCATTGTGCACAAGTAATACGGCAAAAGGAAATTTTTAAATGAGTAGGTCTCAAGTTATCTGTCACTAAATATGTTCATAGATTTAAAATATATGGCTTTTTTGCTCGAGTCGGTTAAGGTGTAAAGGACAGAAATTATTTACATGCATACAATGTGTAAACATGCATGTTCACAATAAGTCCATTGTACCAAAGGATTCATTTAGATGTAAGTACACAGTAGTTAAAGCCACCTAATATGTATATATGATGTTGTTTCTGGACAAAACAGTAAAAAGCACATTTTGGCTATTTAATTTATGCCATTTGAAAAATATTTCTAAAATAAATTGGGAAAATGCAAAAAACCCCAAAAACGTGTTCTGCCTTCGGTCCGGTGTTTCCTTTTATTCAGCTTAGACCAAGAATGTTAATTTGGGTGCGTTCCTAGTTATTGTAGAAAAAAAAAAGCTTGTTTAGTCATTTGATATAGATTATGTATCTCACTATTCAATATTGGTCTGCTTGTGAGCTGAAAATAGAAAGAGAAGGCCTACAAGGGCAATATTACATCAATTCACACATTCAGCTGTTACTCAGTAACTGCCTTCACCTGTTGTACAATCTGTTCCTGGCGTATATTAAGTGTATGTGGGCGATCCCTGGCCTTGGTGAATTAGATAAGAGAGGAATGAGCATGTCTGGAGGAGGTTTTAGTTCCTTAACCAACATCCCCACCCCCGAGCTTCGTTATAGGGTATCTTTTTTTTAAGCCAAATACAGTTTCGGAGTTTTTAAGAAAAAATAAGAAATAAAGATGATGTAATTCAGTTAGAATATTGCAAACCTCACTTCCTTTCTAATTGGGCAGATGCCAAAGAATAGTTTTTTTTATTTGTATTGTAACATCTTGACTAGTCTTCGATGGAGAAGATGATACAGCAGGTACCTCTAAAATCTGTTTCTACGTGTGTCTCATAAGGACAACGTTAAGGAGGCAAATCCTGGCTGCATCAGGACCATCATCTCTAAGGATCCCGTTAAATTGCCCTTTGGAAAGGCGGACACCAGTGTGACTCTACTGCTGTATGATCGTGTGGAGTTCCAGCTGCTGACCAATGTTATTACCAAGGAGCAAAGAGCCACGAACATCAAACCAAAAATACCTGACACTTTTCAGCTCACCAAGGAAGTCAGGGAGATGGTAAGTGGCAGCATCATATTGCATCACCCTGAAGTGCTTATTCTTTGTCTTAAGTAGACTATCAATATTCTACTAAGTAACTTTGTAACGACATGTCAACTGATACTCAATGTGTACTAACTCGGAGTAGACTGTTAGGGTAGGTGGGTCCCTTGTTTGTCCTGAACAGTTAAACCTAAAAAAAAAAAATGGCAGTTTTGTGTATTTTTGGGCCTTTTCCAACAATGACGGTATGATTTTGGGAGCCATCTACCGAGGGACTACTATACAATTATTACTGAAGGATCAAATGCTTGCTAATGGTCCAGAAAGTCATTTAAAATGTGTTCATGCATACATTATGTGAAATCAGTTTTGAGTGTGTTCTTTCACTGCATGATCCAGTCTATTAATTGTTTTTAAATTGATCACAAATTCAAGACATGGCGGCAGAAAAAGTATATTTGTATACCACTTCATATAGCCTAGTTAGTTAGCAAATAGAATATTGTTAATTAAGAGACTTGCATTTTAGAAAGCTTTTTTTTTGCCTTATTTCGA
The DNA here is from genome assembly GCA_032359435.1 of Enteromius unitaeniatus. NCBI lineage: Eukaryota > Metazoa > Chordata > Actinopteri > Cypriniformes > Cyprinidae > Enteromius > Enteromius unitaeniatus. The sequence goes on along the minus strand of JAUMHI010000054.1, from coordinate 4,614,078 downwards.
CAACAACAAAATAATTCCTGTTCATGACTCGCGTATTTAAAGTGAATTACTGACACCTTATGGATGTAAACTGAAATCTGTTTCATTATTTTGCCACCAGGGTGTGATTCTTAATAAGAGCAATGGAGACCTGACCATCATGACGCAGAAACATGATAGCCTGACAGCCTCTGCTTCTGACAATTTATCAGATGAAGAGCTGAATGTCATGGATGAAGTGGAGATCACCGTTCTGACTGTAAATAGATTTGTTAAACACATTGTATCTTTCTTTGTATTCAAACTTTTGTACTCAAAGCTTCATAACAAACATATATTTTGTATTAAAGGTGAACGACACAAAAAAGGCCGTCCGACTGAAAAAGCTGCCTGAGGGCTCTGTGACCTTTAATCAAGCTAAAGGCAATGAAAATACGGTCGGCACAAAGGACAATACATCTGGCACTATCCCTGTCAAAGACAAGGTTGTGTAGACTAGGTTCTTGTTTAGTCTCAGCTATCTTGTTGGAGATAACAAAAGGAGATTATTTTGTTTTTGGACCTTTTAACATTCTTATGAAAGTGCATCTTTATCTGCAGTGGAAGCCTGTGACTACAGAAGCTGGTTCTCAAGATGTAGAAGTAAGCAGTGAGAAATATGAGGGGACCGTTACCAAAATCATCCCAAAGAAAAGCCCAAGTCCAGAAAAAGCGGTAGGTTGTGCAACCCGAACACAAAAACTCTTTTAATGATTACAGTGCAATAAAAACATACTATTTTTTGAGAATGCAAACTTGGCATTTAAACCTGAAGTTAGAATAATATAAAGAATAATGTAAGACTTTAATTATTATTTTGTTTTTGTTATAAATCTTTAGATCTCCAAAACCTCATAGTCATAGTTTTGCATTTCCATGTATGACGTGTGAGGTAGACTTACTATAGCCTCTCAATTATGAACCTTCTCTACATTGTTGTTTGAGAAGCATCTGATTGGAGATAAGAACTTTGGCTCTACGTCTACACATCTGAGGAGGAGTTTTCTGAAACTAAGAAATGCACAACAACAGATACTAATTTGTTCAATAGTTTTGAGAACATTAGAGTGTTTTTTTTGGAAAGTTCCCTTGAGCTCTGCATGTTGAAAGCATGGTGTCGAAATTATTTATTGAATCAGTGTTGTGTGGAAACCAGTTTCTGCCACTGAATAAAAATTTTAAAAAGGTTATTGTGACTTTTTATCTCACAATTCTGACCTTTTTTTCTCAGTAATGTGAGATATAAACTTTCAATAGCCAGTAAAAAAGTTGGAATTGCGAGTAAAAAAGATGGAATCGCGAGATATCAAGTCGGAATTGCGAGTAAAAAAAGTCGGAATTGCGAGTAAAAAAGTCGGAATTGCGAGTAAAAAAGTCGGAATTGCGAGTAAAAAAAAAAAAAGTCGGAATTGCGAGTAAAAAAGTCGGAACAGTGAGTAAAAAAAAGTCGGAATTGCGAGTAAAAAAAGTCGGAATTGCAAGATATCAAGTCGCAAGATATCAAGTGGGAATTGTGAGATATGAAGTGGTAACTCTGAGAAAATATCTTGTCGTTTTTTTGTTCATAATTTAATTTAGTAACTCAAAATTGCTGTAGTTTATCTCACAAATCTGAGAAAAAAAAGTCAGAACTGCTTTATCACACAATTGTGAGTTATAGAGTCAGAATTCTGAATTTATATCTCACAATTCTGAGAGAAAAAAGGCAAAATTGTGAGATAAAAAGTCATAATAAGCTTTTTTTTATTTTTATTCAGGTTCAGGCTTTTGGTGTTGGGAAGGTTTTAATGTCATTATTATTCCTAGGTCATGATGCCATTTTGTAAAGCAATCATGTTTCAATTACTTTCTTTTTTTCTTTTAAGCAGATGGACAGTCAAGAGTCCACTTTGGGTCTTCTGGTCACCACAGTGGAGGGCACAGAGAAGCACTTATCTTTTAGGTCGGGTGACGTCATCACAAAAGCCACCATGATGGTTTGTGACAAGGTCCAGTTCAACCTTTCCACCAACACTGTTACTAAGGAGGAGTGTGCCATGAACATAGAGATCCTGCCAGAAACCTTTCTCACAGACTCTGACGAGCAGCGCAAGATTGTAAGTGTTCTTCAGTTAGTGCTGATTTGGTATTTAGGTAGTTAGTTAGGATGAGAAGTAGTCAGGATGCATTTAGCTTTCTAAGGTGATAGAAATAACCCAAGATTTGCATAGTTGGTCTGTGTGTTTCTGTAGCACATGAATGTCATGACCTCACAGACCATTTTGCAGTAGGTCTTAAGCATTGATCTCCCTCAGACAGATTACATTGGAAATAGCAAGACATTAGTTGTTGGAAAGCAGTGGCATTAGTCGATAGCAAATAAACAAGCTTCTAGGGGATGCACCAAAATGAAGTATGATCAAATGATTGCACTGCAGCCACATTCTGCATTTGATTTATTTCGGAAATAAGTTAATAGAGTTGGAAATGTTCCAGTAAAGTCAGGAAAAACAAAGATGGATGCATCGTTTGTTAGCAATACCAGTTGATCAAAAACAAATATAAAGTGGTATTTTGCACAGTTAATGTCATAGTATCATGTCTACAAATAGAGGTTGGAGAGATATAACTGCTCAACTGAGTTTGAGACATAGACAATCATTTGATTCTGAAGTTGTTGGGAATCCTCAGAGAATCCGAGTCGGAGGTCTGACCTGGGAGGATGTTCCAGTTCCAGTCGGGAATTTCCAACTATCCTTGTATTATTATCTCATGCATGAGTTCTCTCTGCTAAAACTCTTTATCCAGGAAGCTGGTTTTATTGAATTGTGCTGGTGTTCACTCAGAACATCATTGGGGCTGTGAATTATCAAAACGCCTCTAAAATGCTTGCTACAAATGTGAAAAATGCAGAAAATGCAACATGATCCAATTTTTTGGTATGACTAATAAAATGGAATTGACAACATGAGAAAATGTGCATAAACTATTATGAAAACACATTTACCTAATAATAAATACCTCCATGCACATCAAAAAAGTCATGTGACTGTGTGCTATGAGACAGGATAACTGTGCAATAGGGTGTGCAATATATATCATCTGACATAATATCGTAATATTTGTTAAATAAGAAGTTCATTAAGAGACTATATTTTCTGTTTTTGCGCAATTTCGGCAACAAAAAAATAACAAATGCAACCATAGTATTATTTTACGTTTCTGAGTAACATGACAGTGATTCGTTTCTGAATGAATCAATGGTTTAAATGGTTCGGTTCAGTCACAATGACTCACAGTCGAGTTTTCCTTCTATGTGAAATGTAATCACATTCATATTTTCTCAAAAAACGTGGTTGACGTTTTGGTGCATCCCTGCTTTTCAGCATTTATAGAAGAATCAGAAGCAGTGTTTTATTACAGCTGATCTTTAAGACACGCCTCTTCCTGGAGATCTACCTTCCTGCAGAGTTTCAGATCCAGCCCTGATCAATCACACCCGTCTGTAATTATCATATTCTTCAGTTAGCTGGTACAGTTGTGTTTCATCAGGTTTGGAGCAGAGGTTTCCAGGGAGGTGGATCTCCAGGAACTGGACTGGGCAGAAATATGAAATGTTCTTTAAGGCAATTAATAACTTCACAATTTATTTGTGCTTATGACGTGCTTCCATCCATTAGGGGCTTGTTGTCAAGCTGGATGATAATGGTGGGTTCATCAAGACACAACAGGACCCACAGCTATTTTTTGACGTGAGTGAATTTATGGAGGACACCAAACTCACTTTGTCTGAGAAAGTCGAATTTACGTTAGAAAAGGTAAGTTTTCAGCCGCAGAAATCACGATCAGCAGCAAATTTTGTTCCTGAACCTTTTGTAACTGCTAGATTTTTTTGTTGTAGTAGTTTCTGGCTTTTGCTGAAAAAGGCTAGAATGCGTTTTGTATTCTGGTATGTCGGTACAGCTCTTTGTTGATTTAATTGTTATACTATTTGAAGAGTCAAGCCGCTGAAGGGGGAAAACAGGCTGTTAGAATAAGAAGGCTGAATGAAAGCGTCTTTGCGTCTGCACCAAAATTAGAGGCCTTTGGAGTAAAAGAGAAGGTGCAGTACATACTTTTTATTTTACTGTAAGATTTTTTATACTAGGGCTTGCACAGATACTTGTTTTGCTAGTTGTCCAAAAATTCAGGGTGGTGGATCCAAATGTTTTTTTTTTTTTGTTAATGTTTTTACTTTTTCTTGTGAATATATATTTATATGTCACAGGTAATAAATGATATGCATCAACACTGGAACACAGTTGGGCTTATTCTGTGTACAGTGTGAAAGAAATTTAATAAAAATTAAAATGATGAGATCCACTGCTAGTTGGCAAAGATCCAATGTATGCATTGCAGAATAATGACTAGTAATAACTAGTGGTCGACCGATATGAATTTTTTTTAGTTTTTAGGTCGATGCTGTTATCTTGGAAAGAAGGGTGGCCGATATTAGACCGATTCTATATTAATTTTAAATAATATTTAAGAAATTTTAAATGATTTGAAAATGTATTAAAATATAAATGTGAAAAATAAACTTAAAGTATTTTTCACAAATAAATATTGAATACATTAAAAATTTGATTTAAAAAGGAAGTAAATACTGTAACCAACAGGGCATTCTGGGTAGTTTGTGTGCTTTGGGAATGAAGCATTAATTATATTTTTCAAATAAAGCAGCACTATAATGTTTGCTTAATTATTTACTATTCTATTAATAATATAAAAGCAATCATTAGAATACTTTTTGGTGTACATGTCAATTCTTTTATTTAACTGTTCTGATTATTAGATATACTTCTTACCATATTAGACAGAACTAAATGACGACAGCAAACAAGAGAAAGAATGCTGAAAGTCCCACCTTGAATATATCGGCCATGCAGAAAAATGTATCAGCTGATGCCGATATTTGAAAAAAATGGCAAATAGTCGACCACTAGTAATAACTAGTCAGTGCAATCCCTAGTTTGTACTATAAAAAATCTATTTAGTCATTTTCCATGGGTTGGTTTTTTCCCTAAATGTGGATTCTGCCACATTTGCTTGGCTGCCTGCAGAAGAAAATGACTATCAAATTGCTGATGGATCCGAAAGACCAAATCAAGGAGAAGGTCAAAACAGAGGGCAAAGTCAGTGAATCAGTGGATGTAGAGTAAGTAAATCATGTGTAAGTAGGACAGTTCATTAGTTAAACGTGCTGGTGTTCTTCAAAATTGGCATTACGTTGACAGTAAGTAAAACACTTAGTTGTCTTTTTGTCATAGACAGGCTGAAGTGAAATGTTTTGTCACAATGAAAAAGCTCCTATACTATTTAAGTGGAGTACAGCAGTTACTTTTTCATCCACGTTTAAGAGCACTTGAAGCAAAAATAAAAAAATGGAAGTGAAACCTAAAGGTGTATGTATTTTTGATAATTAGCAGTTGAAATGGGTATTAAATTATCCAAATTCATAACTTGAGTGAGTTTGCCAAGTGCAACATAGATCAAGCACCAACCAACAATTTTAAGCAAGTTGATGAGTTGATTTATGAGCGTTTTAATATTCCTCTGGTCATAGAGGTTTTTAGTTTCATGTTGAGGCTTTTTAGGTTGGTTAGAATCTGTGATTTCTGACCCAGTTTGTTTGCTGACTTCCATGGTGTTTACCACCAAAACGCAACCCTAGGATGTTGAAACACCATTGGATGAATTGGCGGTGGGTGGAAACACATGGACTGGAACAAACTTAGCATGTTTCCTAAATGCTTAGTGCACGTTAATGCATTTTTTAATGCTTTAATACAGTTTAATAAATACATACAGCACCTTTAAGTAATTTGGAATTATGAATAGTACAGTATGACAGAAATAGTAGTTGAATGAAAAAGCATTGCTAAAATAAATCTAATGTTGTCAATCTCTTAGTTTTATATATGTTGTATAGAAACATTTGTTTAAAATGCTTATCATTGTAAATTGTATTCACACTTGTTCTAAATAGTTTTTGTTGTAATTAAAACTTCATGTCCAAGTAAGGTTTTTTTTTTTTTTTTTTTTTTAATGTTACAACATGTAATAAATTTTTCTGAAACCTTTTGTTGGCAATTTCTTAAACTTTAGCAAGCTAAACAAGGGAAAAGACAAGACTGCTAAAGATGCGAAGAAGGAAAGTGACGTTAAACAGGAAAGCACTAAAGGAGTCCAGAGCAAAAGCAAGGAAAAAAGTCGACGTCGGAGCAGGAGCAGGAGCAGAAGCCGAAGCCGAGAAAGCGGTCGACGCAGATACAGTCGCAGCAGAAGCCGGAGCCGAGACAGAAGTAGGAGCTACTGCAGAAGACACAGAAGTTCCAGTCGTGAGAGGAGGGACAGCCAATACAGACATAAACGCAGCCGCAGTCGAAGCAAAGAGCGCGGAGAGAGATCCCGCCAGAGTCGCAGCAGAAGCAGAGAAAGGAGCAGTCAGAGTACTAGGAAGAGAAGCCGCAGCCCTGCAGACAAATATGGTCGCTATGCAAAACAAAGCAGCAGTAAAGAATCAAGTGATAAGAAAGTTAAAAACCCAGACCATATGGAGGAAGAACTATCCAGAAAAAGGAGAGAGCTGATGGAACTCAATGAGCTGATCGCACGTAAGAAAGCTATTGTCGCTATGGAGCAAAATGCTAAGAAAATCGAACCTGAGGATGGAAAAAGTGGAGTTACAACATTTGATTATGAGCATGTGCATCGAGAGAAAATTTGGACGCCTGACCTAAAACCAGTGAAGTCCATCTTGAAGAAACAGTCTGAACCGATTCGGACCGATTCTCAGTCTCAGGTTTGTTTGTACATGGGCTCCTAGGTTTGGTTTCATATTTTATTTTCTCTTGCTTGTCTCACTGTCTCTTATCTTCTCTAAGGCGTCTGCGAGCAAGGAAACTGCTGCTGCTTTTGTAAAGAGTGAAGGTCAAGAGATGCCGATAGGATACCACCAACAGACTCGTGCTTTTGGCTCACCTGGCTACTCAACTTTTGAAAGTATCGCTGAGAGGGCTTTGGCCACTGCAGGGTCTGAAAAGACATCTCTAACTCAGACACAAGATCCAGAATTGGTTCGAAAAAAGAAGCAATTGGAAGATATCAGTGAATCCATAGCACGCAAAAAAGCGCTGATCGCCTTGGAGCAGAAGGTTGTTCGGGAAATGCCTGAAATGGAAGCAGAATATGAGTTCGACTCGCACACAGAGGACCAGTTTGTAATGCCTAAAGGGAACTTGTGGAGCTCCGAAATAAAACCTGATATTCAACCTAAAAAGTCAATTTTGAAGAAATGCTCAGAGATTCTAACATCTCAGGTTTGTTCCTTGTAAAATATGTTATATGGATTAGCTCTCCTTGGTGGAACAAAACAGCTTATCGTGGTTTTCTTGAAAATGGTAGAGTAATTGCTTTAGTTGGCTTGATTATAAATCCCATTGGCTATGGTGGTCTACAAAGTCTGATTTTGACCAAGTACCAAGGCACACCTATCCATCTACAGTCTTTTGGATTGATCATAAAATGGCTAGTTTAGACCAACTAGAAACTATAACCAGGCTTAAAAAATACTATTAAAAAACACTTCTGCCATGTCACTTAACAGTTGTGAGTACGTGAGTTGTGAGCATTTGCCACACTTCTCAGCATGGTTAGTGAAAAACTATTTACATGGAGACAGTATTCATGGAAATGCTTACATAGTTGGTTTACGTGCATAGTAAGGAAATCGATTCCATGTCATCGTGGCTGGATTGACACAGAACTTATGAACCGTAAACTTTCAGCTCGGTGGTGAAAAGGTGCTTTTGGTGCAAAAAGTTAATTTGTGAAAGTGATTTTTTTATTCTTGCTTTGCAGAATGAGAAAACCTCAGTTGATGAATATGGTCACCTAAGTCAGGATGATGATTGTTTTACAAAACCACCTTCTCAGAAGACAGAAACTTTGCCGTTTAATAGATGTTTAAATCCACAATCGATTCACACCAGTATGTTGGGATTATTCAGCCGGATCATGAATGAGACTTCAGCAGCCTCACAGATGACAGAAACACCCCCTTTCAACAAGCCAGTTATCCCACAATCACTCACTCAGGCATCCAGTTCAAAGTCTTTGCATGACCAGAAATCTTCCAGCGTGTCTAAAGGTAGCAATCCTCAGGATGATGAACACAGGGCATCATCTCGTCGGCCTCATCCGACTAGCAGTAACCCTTCAACTAGTCAGACTCCACCATCAGATCAGAAGAAGAATCTCACAACTCAAATGGAGCGCTTCCTTAGTGCTCTCAACAAGGCTGACACCAGCATTGTTAACTCTTTGTTTCAAGAGGCTAGAAAGGATCTGACTTTAATAAACATCCAGAAACCATCTCAACCACAATTAGATAGAAACATACCATTCATGGATGAGATATACGATCCTTTTAAGGAAGACGAAGACAATGAGCAGCCTTCCCTAATGGGTAAACAATCTGGCCAAGGGCGAGTGAAGACTGAAACCCGTTTGAATGACCCCAGCAAAGATGACCTCTTGCCTCATGAAAGAGCTGTTCAGGATGGTAGTGGCTTTTCTCGGCTTGTTGGAATGAAGTATGGTGTAGACCCTACTGCAAAAGCTGAAAAGAAGAGTCTATATGGGCATCCAGTGGTGTCAGAAAGCTGGAGTGCCCATAAAGAGGATCCAAATCAGCATTGGAACCAGTATGAACCGGACACTGATCTGTATGCAACAAAAAGCAAGCATTATGCTGATGAACGCAGTCTGTATAGGGAGCATAGCCAGCCTGTTGAGTACCAGAATGTTCCGCACTCTTACGCAGTGGACAGGGAGATGCTTGATAGTAAGTTTGACAAGAGCTTAGCTCGTCAGGAGTCTGAAGAAAGCAATGAAGATAAAAACAGAAAGTTGGAGAACTTTGAAAAAATTCAGAGTCTTCTTCAAACAATAGGTCTTCATCTAGACACAGCAGAGGTTAGCAAATTAGCCGACAGGACGCAAGAACGTTTGTATGGTAAGACTAAGAAACCTCATAGTGTGTCTGCTCACTCCTTTGAACAAAAAAGGGAGCGATCAGTGAGCCGAACTGACCAGAGGGGTAGCAGTAGTAGAGCAGATTCCTCCGACTCTGAAGACTTCCTATCTCTTTCCCCAGCTCAGTCCTCAAATCGTAAGGTTTACATGAGTTATAAGGACACTGTAAAATACAAAGAGCAGCAGAAAGTGGAAGATGTAGACCTAACCAGCATTAAGAGAACCGTGGTGAATTTGAAACCAGCAACCAACGAACAAGAGCCAGAGGCGACTGCCATTTCTCAAGCTTCGTACAAACCAATGACCATAGTGACCACAGTTCAGCCTGCTACTTCCCAGTATGCCCAAAATTCCACTTTTGCAGCTTCACAATATCCGCAATATCAAAGTAGTGATCAACATGTTTGGGGTTCTGTGGCCTCTGGTCCGTACCCTTATGCCACTGTACCTCCATCCCCTTACGCTATGGGTCACCAAGCAATGGCGCCACATTTGATGGCTGCTTATAGCTCATACACTGCACAAATGGCCAATCCATATTGTGTACCTCCTCCACTCTCCATGCCATATCTCTATGGTTCTGCACCTATTCCCAACCCTCTCCAACTCTCCACCGTGGCCTCTTCTTACTCTACCCCAGTGGCTTGTCAAATCCCAGCTGAATCTATAAAAAACAAGCCTGTTAGGTGCCTCAAAACAATACAAACAGTACAAACAATACAAACGGTTCCGACAGGTTTAGCAGGGCCTGCCAGCACGCTTGTTACCATACAACCTACAGAGGACAGTACAGAACAACAGACATCAGATGAAGCCAAGAACATACAGGTTGCTACCACTACAGAAGATGACATCAAGGCTAAGCAGAAGAAACGGGTATGACATCTTTCTTCAAACTTCTCACATGTGGAACCCTTTGTTCAGCGATTCTTAATAACCATGTTATACTAAGTTTTTATACTCTTGTCATGCTTTGTAGTTCTGTGATGTGGCAAATACCAGAAGCTGTCCAAGGACAATGTTGCTGTGCGATTATTGTTTAATATCTGTAATGTTCTAAACCTGTGATAAATCTACTGACTGTTTTAGCACAATTTTGTCAGAGTTTTGTTCTTATGTGGGCAGCTTGAACAGTTTAACCAGAGAATGAAGCTGAAGAAAGTGCAGCAAATGGAAGCCCAGCGTTCACGTGGACAAAATCGGAATTCAGCTCCAGGTATTATTATTTCCAGAGTCTCTAGGTTCAGGCATTTCTTGGCCTCAGGTGCAGCTGCCTGTTTAGTTTGCTTATTCTTTCACCTTGCAAACAGGATTACTACCAGAATTTGACACGAAAAAGCATTTCAGTTAGCTCTCAGATCAAACTAGGGATGATATTGGATAGCTTTTTAAAGAAAGCTAGTGCTTGGTCACGAGAGGAGGAAACAGCATTTTAGGATTAATGGGTTATTTTTGAATGGCGTACCTTCAAATTAGAATGTACATTGGTTATAGTTTTTAAATAGTGTTTGCATAGTATTGTATTTATTTAAGTTTAGAGAGCAAGCTGGAAACTTATGCATGTCTGCACTGGATGTGTAAAACTTGGGTTGCATTAAAAGTAGATTTGTTGCAGTATGTTCAGTGGTGCCGTCTACACCGTAACCAACTCTGTGCAAGCTGTGCTTCATACATCTACACCACTGACAATAGCCAGCTGACTTTTTTTTGAGTGGTTTGATGATTTCTATGCATAGGTAGATGCAATGATAGCTAAATTGATTTTTACACCACTGGATTTCTGTTGAAAATAAATTGGGTTTTACCCCAGATTTAGGGTATACTTGGGGCTTCTGGTTTAGACGGTCTCAAGTCAACTCAGTGCCAGTCGCTTCAGTGTAGACATGCATTCTCACAAAACAATAGATGCAGATCAGTTGGTAGATGAGATCAGTCCTATTCTTTGTTAGATGAGACTTGTCAGGATTGGGATCAGGGCCTAGTTGCATGAAAACCCTCAAGATAATAAAACCCTTAATTATAAAGTTAAGGGTACTCTTAAGTGCTGCTACAAAGTCCTTTCTAACTGTTTCACCTTGATAAATTTAAGGGATCAAGGCTTCTTAAACTCATCCTGACTTTGTTGACTTATTAACTGGTTTAAACTGGTCAGGCTGGTGGAGTGGTTTTGGCCCAAATTTCAGCTTACAAGGCTGGGAGACCAGCTACTTCCAGCCCAAACCTAAGCCTAGGCTGGTTTTAGCTGTTCAACAGGGAGATTTTTATATTGGTAAATTTTCCATCAGTGGTCAGCATGAGGCACTTTCACTTTAGAAACAAAGCGGTTTCCTTGGTAACAACCATATACAAAGTAATGCAGAAACAGGCAGCAGTCGTTTATTTGTTTGTGTTTTAGTTAGGTTTGTATTTTGTTATACTGATTCTCATTGATACACATATCTATGTTTATTGTGAGATATGGTAACCATAGCAACCGCAGCAGCCATTGCCGTATGTTGCCAGGAACTACGCTTAGTTTAAACCACTGATCTATAATAGAGAACGGGATTGTTCATGACGTCATATAAGTGAAGCTGCCGCGCCGCCATATTGGTATTCCTCACTGTTCCTATTCGTTCCATTGAATTAATAGGAAATCATATGAATTCAACGAGAAAGCATCGCCTAAGTCAACGTTTTCAAATCCAAAGTATCCCTGTGCACTCTTACTCTTAAATCTGCAGAGAGATTTATGCTCTGTTGCATATGATTTATTGCGTTTACCTATGACTCAGTGGTGCTCTCTGCCGGAAGGGAATAGTAAGATGGATCGAACACTTCCGGTGGCTTCACTGGCTGTCGGTAGTTTAGAAGATGATGAGAGATCCAGTCATTATATAGATCAGTGGTTTAAACACTTAGGTAAGGGTGACCGTTAAGACATTTGTTGCTCTTGAAGAAATTACCTCCAAAGTCAAATTACTTAAGCACTTTCATGCAACCGGGCCCTTTGTTGGCCCTGAAATGATGTTAGATTTAAGGACCATCAAACACTTTTTCATGTGGCCAAGCCTGCCGAGGTTAATGCACACCCTATATTCTAACACATTTACAGGTAAAAGTACACCCAATGAGATAAAGAATGTGTGGATATGTGGCCACTCTCTTGTGTTTTGGGCTGAGAAGAGGGCTACCTCCCCTGAGTATGGAGTGCAGCTGGGCATGCACCCAGACTCAGTGCGCATCTGGTGGAAGGGCGTGCAGGGCATGACGTGGCAACAGCTTGTGCCTTTGCTGCTCCAGCTGAAAGACAACTGGCCCAAGCCTGATTTGCTTATAATCCACTTGGGAGGAAATGACATAAGCACAACTGATCCAGAGGCCTTTATTGAGACTGTGAAGAAAGACATGACCTCGCTGAAGAGCATTTTCCCTGGATGCCTGCCGGTGTGGTCCAGCATCCTTTCACGGCAGACCTGGAGGGGTACAGTGAACAGCACAGAGATGGACATTATCCGTATGGCCATTAATGAGAGCGTATATGGAATTATGGCAGGACTTGGTGGCTCTACTTTGAGCCACAACAACATAAGTCCATGTTTCGGACTCTACAGACCAGACGGGGTTCATCTATCGGGGAAGGGTATCGATACCTTCAATCTGAACCTGCAGACTTTTCTGGAGAAATGGGAGAGTGAGACTAATAAGATGGACACCGAGACATCTGAGCAATCTGTTTGAGACGAGGAACTTCCAGAAATGTACAGTGCCATTTCATTTCTTGTGTGCATCCTTTGTTGCTGTTCCAAATCGATTGTTGTACAGCCTGTGTAGAATGAAAGCAGATTTGTTTTCTATACATGCGCCACACAAAAAGTATTTTGCAAGAATGTTAGATTTTAGTTTTTACTTGTTCTGTTTTATACATTCAGTTTACAAATAAAAGCAAAATGTAAAATGCTCTGATTTAATACGGAATAAACCTTTCTTTATGATTTAAGATTTGGTGTATGATACAATGTTCTCCACACCCATGTGTTTTTTCGGTCATTAAATCTCATCCACTAATCAGCACAGGAAACAACCAAAAGTCTTCAGATTCAATCTAGGTATTTTCAATCACTCAATAGTGTCAATTATTTATTATGTACAACATGGGTTTATTGAGTTTCTTAAATGTGATTTGGCTACACTCGTTGTTAGGCTAGATGTACTTTTTTTTGTTGCTAAAACAAGCACGGAAAATACTAGTTAATGTGGAAACACTTTACTATAAGGTTACATTAGTTAACAATAGTTAATGTATTAACTAAGACAAACAATGAGCAATGTATTTATTACACTAGTTAGTAATCTTTGTTAATGTTAGTGAAAACATGTTGGTTCACATTTCATTAGCTAATGTTAACAAACACTTTTAGTATTTTGGTAATGCATTAGTAATTAATTTTAAGATTAATAAATGCTGTAGAAGTACTGTTAATACGTAGTTCATCCTAACTAATGAACCTTATTGTAAAGCGTTACCGCTAATGTTATTATATTGGACTAAACGTACTGACTTCGCTCACACAGTGTCTTTTTCCCCCATCCTTTTCTACACTTGTGTTCCTGTTCAACGAAGAGCATATACAATAGTCAACATTTGGTGCAAGTGGAGCAAAAAAGTTTATCAAAGTAGGTATGCATTAGGTTTTAGGACAACTTCCAAAGGTTTTGATCTACAAAGAAATGCAAAACCTATACTAACTAAAAGTTGACAAAGATGAAATGCATTTTTTGTTGATGAGATTGCATAATGAGAGTTTTAGGAAGAATCGTTTTTGAATGGGAACACCAAAATAGGTGAAGGATTTTTCAAGTTACAAACATAAAACAGGAAGTGAGTGAACTAAAATATAAACTTTTTCCATCTCCCATTTAGAAAAAAAAAAAAAAAAAACCATTTACTACATGTTTCCACAGTCTGCTCATTTCTTCTCTATGTTCTGACAGTAACATTTCCTGATGCTGTTCAATTTTGATGTGATTTAAATGTTAATCTCTCTTGTGTCTGCCGTCTACTGTTTCTTCTTCTATGCAAATATAATGAGTTTGATGTCTAGCGGTTGCTCATGTAGGCCTGGAGAATGCAATGATCAAGAGTAAGCGGGTACACTCACTGAAATTCTCCAGGTAAGTGATAATTGGTGCTTGCTAAATGTCATTTAAATGTTTGATGTAATAATATTAATCATGGAGTCATTCAGAAATTACATCACAATTTATGTAATGTACATCTGCAGGTACATTTTTGAGCCTTTATAACAGTACAGTGTTTCTATCTATTATAATGGAAAATTTTGAATCCATTTTAATACATTTATTATATACATATTTGGTATATTCATAACAAAAAAATTTTTGTTTTTGTTTTGTTTTTTTCCAGTCCTTGAAATTTCATGGATAGTTACTAATTTCTTTGTAAGGTCATGGAAATTAGTCAAAACACTGAATATTTTTTTTAACATAAATCCTGTTTACTTAAACAATATCATAAGAGTGAATAAGAAACCTCCAGCTGACACTGAAGCCCAGAAAATAAAAGGGAGACAGGAACAGGACATACAACAAGGTAATAACTTGCTAATATGTTGAATCAATTTTAGTATGCACTAAAATAAAGTGGAGTAGAAACATCCAGAGCCACCGTGTACAGGGGTGAGCAGGAAATGGGCTACAGGTGCTGCATTCCCCAGGTCAAGCCACTTCTGAACCAGAAACAGCAGCAGAAGCTCCTGACCTGGGCTACAGAGAGTACAAACAAGTACTTTTTTCAGATGAAAGCAAATGTTGCATGTCATTCAGAAATCAAGTCTGGAGGAAGACTGGGGAGAGGGAAATGCCAAAATGCCTGAAGTCCAGTGTCAAGTACCCACAGTCAGTGATGG
>JAUMHI010000054.1:4588892-4598994 GCA_032359435.1 Enteromius unitaeniatus | reverse complement strand
GTAGAATAACAGGTTAGATTCTGAACTACATGACAAACACTGAACTACAGCACAAACTCTAACTACAGGAACGACTCGGAGAGGCTGTAAACTACAGGATAGATTCTTCAACCTAATCTTCAGGACATCAGTAGAATAACAGGTCAGATTCTGAACTACATGACAAACACTGAACTACAGCACAAACTCAAAACTGATAAATTGAAAACTACAGGACAGTATTTTTCAACCTACACTACAGGACATAGACTAAATGACAGGTTATACATTTCAACTACATGACAAACACTGAACTACAGTGCAAGCTCCAAGCTACAGGACATAAACTGAACAACTACATTACAGTTAAAATAATGTATTTTCTCTTTAAAAAGCTAAATATATGCATATATCTTTTTAATTCCCTTAGATTTTGGGGTGAAATGTTACCTGGAAGCTGAGCAAAACAGCTTCAACGAGTTTAAAAAATAAAACTACAGGGCAAACAAGTTATTAAATAGACTTTAAAATAGTAAACAACAGAATTGTGTTCTGGGCGTTTCAGAATAGCACCAGCTGATGATTATACATGAGTATCATGAGTACAATCACAATCATCTGTAATGCACATCACATTTTAGTCAGTTTCTGTGCAGTTGCTAGGGTGTTCGGGCGGTTGCTATACAGTGCGTCTGATGTTTTGTGTGCTACAGTGAGCATCTTTGTGGTTCATGCGAGCGTGAAGAAGAAACTCTGTGACTCCACACGACCCTGAAGGTCTCGTCAAACGAAGCGCTCTGGTGAAGCAGGATGACGTGTGTGTGTGTGTGTGTGTGTGTGTGTGTGTGCGGGTGCTACTACTGGAGTGTGCAGGATTGATTGCAGCATGCCGCTGTGTTTTCAGTTCACACGCAAACATCAGTCCACAACAGCTGCACAGACACGAGCTGATAGAGAAGAAGAACCGGCTCTAAACCATCATCCATCATGTGTGTCAGACTTTAACTTGCTGTTTGTGAGCTCTGCTCAATGTCTGGAGGATCGCCATCACACAGCAGATTTCAACAGAGTAAAAACAGGTACAAGGAAGTGACATAAATGATCAGAAAAAAATTATAAATCGTTTGAATTTAATAAATACCTACGTGTTTATATAAAATATAGTATTTTGAAAATATAAATATTGAAAGTTAAATATTAAAAATATAAAAAAGTAAAAAATATATTAAATGAATTAGAAATAATAAGATATTTAATATTTAGAAGCAATATAAAAATATATTAAATATAAATATGTGTAAAGTATAAAGAGTAACTACAAATATAAAAGTATATAAAATATAAAAAAGAAATATAAATATACATTTTTAGAAAGAGAGATAAAGATAAAAATATGTCTCAAAGAAAAAAGCAAATAAAATATAAAATGTAATAGAAAAATAATATGCATTACATTTAAATTACTTAACTAAAAATATGAAGTACAAAAAAATTTAATATTAAATTAGAATATAAAAAGTAATACAAATTCATTTCAATTAAGATGAAGACACATTTAGAACAAATAAAGAAATAAATCAAATATAACAATAAGAAATATAAATATAAAAATACAAATATAAAAGTTATAAAACCTCACTTAAAGTATTAAAATTAAAATATGTACAATCATAACAAATAAAGATTTTACAAATATCAAAATAATTATTCAAATATATAAAAAATATGAAAATAAATATAATTAATGAATTCATTACCATGTACTGAAAAGATATTTTGAGCTGTTATTTTTTTTTTTTAAATCAAACCATGGGAACTAGAGCTCAGACAGGAAGTGCTGCTGATTTCAGCTTCACTTTGCAGCCACTGAGACTCAGGCCGAAGCAAAAGACAGACAGAAATAAAAGGCCATTGAGTGTCGTCCAGCGCAGGAATAATGATTCTGCTCAGTACAGCGTGTTCAGATGACTGTATGTGGGTGTGATACAGATAACACATGTTCTGCGAGGGAGCGTCTAAACGAACGCAAGATTACAGTGTTCAGGTTCAGTCAGGTCTGATGTTCTCCAAACAAGAAAACACTCATTATATGAAAGTCAACGTCACAATTACAGCGAAACGCGCTTCTGAAGGGCCCCGAGTAAAACAGGACATTTATTCGACACACAGACTGGTTTCTGTGCACTGTACAATCCTGACTAAACCAGCTCCAGACAGTAGAGATTTAGAACTAGTTAGATGTTTTTCCACAGGTTACCTAGAGAGAAGCGTATACCTCAAGAGCCAAACACTCGAGGGCCCCTGAGGGCCCTGTTCACTGAATCAAAACGGTGTCCCAACAGATACACACCAGACGAATAAAACACACAAAGACATCAGCTGACAGAGACTCCAGTGATTACCGTCCCACGAGAATACACCACTGATCACATCAACAAAAATCAACCAAATTAAATAGATTTATACAATCATTTTTTATTCATTCAAATTTAAAGAAGTAGATTTGAAAACCTAATATATTCCAATATTGTATAAAAATATTCTAATATTTAATATTCCAATATAAATATATTTCTTTAAATATACCAATATTAATAGAACATTATTAGGGTATTGAAATAAAATAATAAAAATTTTGTAAAAACATATAAAATTATAATATACACACATACATATATATAAAAATCTGATTAAAAAAAGTAAAATATCATTTAAATATTCTGATAAATTATCCCAGTATTCATTTTTTTAATAATATACTAGTATTAATAATAAAAATAATAATAATAATAATAATAATAATAAATGTAATAATTTATTAGATAAATCTATTTTTGTTATATTTTTAAATATTAAAAAAATATAATTAGCATATTCTAATATCATGTGGCATAGTATAATATTAGTATATTGTTGTATTAGGATATTGACATATGAAAAATACAATTTGAAACAAAATCTAAACTAGTTAAGTAGTTGTTGAATGCTTACACACACACACACACACACACGTATAGAGAGAGAGAAAGAAATAATTATATAACAATAATAATGTAAGGAAAATAAATATTCTCAAATATTCTAAAAAAAATTCAGACAAAAAGTAATGGGACAGAATGATTGTATACTACAGAGCTTATACACCAATTATTTTACTAAAATAAATAAATATAATCTTTCCACGTTACATATAAATATCAACATTCCCAACATTCCCGTGAAAGCTGATCAAGCGGCTGATCTCAGCATCATTAATGTCCCTGCGGACCGTATTAAAGCCATCTAATGGAAAATAACAATCCATAATAATTCCTTGAATAAAATCCGCTGTGCCACATGATGATGTCATCGACTGTGTGCTGTTTGCTGCTTTTAAGAGGCAAACTGAAAGATTTATTAACATTTTTTTTTAAATCTAATTTTATTGTGTACTTTATATATTTCTTCATTTATTTATATCTAATTGTGTTTATTTTTATGTATTTATTTATTCAAGTCTATTTCTAATTGCTTATTGTAATCAAAGTAGTTTTATCTATTATTTTTGATACACAAATGCTTTGCATGTGATTTGCATGCAGCCCTGTTGTAAAGATTTTGTAAAGTAATGTGTGCATGTGTGTGTGTGTGTGTGTGTATTTATACTTGCATTTTAGGCCTTTCATGTGTGTGTTTAGTCATGAGTTACTATAGTTTGCTCACAGCATGACTAACATGCCCTGTAATGTGATGGCATGTTAATGTAACTGAAGTGGACTGTGTGTGTGTGTGTGTGTGTGTGTGTGTGAGAAATGTCAGTGTGTTTAAACCTCAGCAGTCAGATTCACCCAACATCAAACATGAACACACTAAATCTAGTCAGCATAGTGAACGATGACATCACGCTGCTGTTAGGTTTCTAAAGTAGTAGTCATAGTTATGGTTACCACGGTAACCCTGTTTCCCGCCACAGTGCCAGTGTCACTTCTGCAAAATCTAAACTGCATGTTTAAATCACTCACAAAACAGTGTTATTACCGTCAACGAAAACTACTGAAACATTTTACTTACAATTATTAGATGGAAAGAATAAATAAAATATAACATGACTTTACAATAAACAGCAAAGATAATAAAATATACAATAAATACACTAAAAACTGAATTAAATTAAACCTAAACAGTATTTAGAAAATGTACACAAACACATATACACACACACACACACACACACACACACACACATATATATACACACACACACACATATATACACACACACACACACACACACACACACATATATATATATATATACACACACACACACATACACACACACATATGTATATACACACACACACACATATATATATATATATATACACACACACACATATATATAAATAAAAAAGTGTAACTTACAAAATCATGTATTTTCAATTTCTAAGTTATATTCACTGTTTAGTGTAGAAATTGTGCTTTCAATAATTGTTTCCTTTAATTTTTTCATATAAATGTGAGAAAAGATATAAATATAAAAGAGAAACAAAGCCATCAGTACACAAGTAAACTAAAAGTAGCCCGAGGAAGAAGAATTAAGAAATTAATAAAAATCACAAATGAAATAGAATTAATCCTGCGAAACACTGATTATATTCTATGCAATATTTCATATGAAACTTCCTTTACTTTGTTATTAAAGAATTTATCAAGCATTCTCCAAAATATTGATGCCTAGCTGCAGGATTTAAGATCATTTACTACATTTCTAATGTGTTTTAGTATGCTGCTGCTGCTGCTGTTTTTTTTGCAAACAAATTTGTTATATAACCCAAAGGGTTTTGATTGCATTTATTTATTTATTTATAAGAAGACTTATTTTTAAGATTGCAACCGCATATTATCTGGGATATAACATTTGTGCAGAATAAGAATAAGCCTCTAATCATTATTCATCAAGTCACTAAACCACACGCTTCTATTTCTTACTGCTTTTACGAGACCGTAAACAAAACGACGTTCGATTGGCTCTTCTTGTGACATCACGTCCGGAGAATGCGGGCCAATGGCGGCACAGGAAGTGATCACGGACAGAGTGGTTTGTATGTAATGAATACGCTCTCATTCATATCGTGTTTTTTGGAATCGCGTCTACCTGTCCAGGGGATCATAGTCATCCTGCAGCCAGGATAATAACGACTCCACACCGACGCAGAACTAGCGGCTACGCGTCGTTATGTACCGCGGGTCCAGGCCGCACAGAGGCGGCTATCATCCTCCGCCGTCGCGTGGCTTCAGTTCCCGCCCGGGACCAGGCCATCCCCCGGATCCGTACCGCCGGCCGTCCCCGCGCAGGAGATACTCCCCAGCCGATGAATACCGAGGAGGGAGACCTCCACGAGGCTACGGGGTATGAAGTAAACACAACACAGGGCACCACCAATTAAACCTGGATTTATAGTGAGAGTTCTCTATGAATTATCACCTAAATACCATACAATGCGTTAACTTCCCACTGCTTTACCTACTTGTTGCAATGTTACACCCCGGGGTTTCTCAAATCTTGCCCTGGAGGATAGCGCCAACCCTGATGAAACTCACTTAACCTCCAATGATCCTGAAGACACTGATGAGCATGCTCAGGTGTGTTTGATCAGGTGCATTGGACCTCCAGGGTAACCCTGCTTAATAAAAAACCCTCTGATGCTGTGGTTTTATAGACGTATTATTATGGTATTACGCCTTTTGTGTGTCTGTGTGGTGTTAAATCATGGTAAAGTTGTGCATGCATGCATTTCTGGTTGCCAGCAGTCAGAGTTTACCACTTATGTTTCATTAAATGTACGCTACAGCTTTTCAACGGCAAGATGTTTTACAGATTTGTGCATTTTCTGAAACCAAAATACAGCAAAAGCAGTAATATTGTGATAATTGTTTACTATTAAATAAACAAATGAAACTGCTTTGTATTAAAACTGAATTTTAGCATCTTTGCTCCAGACACATAATCTTTCAGAAATCATTTTAATATTCTGATTTGCTGAAAAGCATTTATTATTATGTATATTTAGGTTTGTTTGACAAGTATGAAGTCCAGAACCACAGCTTTTACATGAAATAGAAAAAAATTATGCATGTTTAATTGCCATTATCATCATCAATTTAATGCATCTTTGCTAAATAAAAGTATTCATTTGTGTAATTTCATATTCTAATAGTAAATCTATAGTGATTTAAATGCACTTGACTCCATGTGTTTGAATAATATATAGTATAATAAAATGCTTTATATACAAATCTTTATTATCTAGAATCCTTTGACTGGTAGTGTACTAGTTTGAGTTTGTATTATTTCATGTGTAAGTTATGTACTCATTTTCCTTACAGAGATACAGCCCATCTCCTCCTCGTGGTGGGCTCCCGGTTGATCACAGTCTGGTTATAACTGTGGGCAACGAGCTGACCCATCCAAGCGAAGCACCCTATGTCCGGTAAGAGATGTAGCCTAGTGTTACACCAATATATTGACTCTGACACTGTGAGACATTATTTCACATGAACAGATTTAATATTCACTTGTCAATGCTGAAATACATTTTTTTTGTTTATTATTATTATTATTTTTTTTAAGTCTGTCAGCTCTGACTGGTCGAAATCTACAGACTGTAAATAGTGTCTGTGTTCAAATAAACACAAAACAGATTTTAACACATCTGGGCGAAATATGGCTTTTATAAGGCTATTGTAAGAATGAGGCTGGTGGTGATGAGTGTGACCAATCTGTTGATTAATAAAAGTGTCTATTTTTTCTGTTTCCATATATTCTGTAAATTAGTAGTGTAATGAATTATCATTAGCAATTACATTTCACCTATAACATTTATAATTGAATTGTGAAATTGAGATGATTATAGGCAGTGTTGCTGGCATGGCATTAAATCATAAATGCATAAAATAAATACATTTCACCTCATTTATCAGATTTATGTGCGCTATCAATGCCCTACGCTCTAGGGATTTGGCTCACCATCAGGATACGGTGGATAAAAATTCCCAAGATTTGGAGTAAGGGTGTAAAAACCTTTTTTATAAAGAGCTTTTTTTTCTTTTTAATCAAAGTAAAAACTCAAATTAATTTGAAGCAACTAGACAATAATCATTCTTAACTTTTGCTTTCATAATGGAGCTCTTGCTCAGACTTGCATTTTTCTTCTACATCTTATTTAAAATCAGTAGAGTGGCTTTTTTATGTAATTTAATACCCCAGCTCTTGAAGCTATCAAGCTGTTAACTTGAGCCCATAGAGTCACTAGATATGCAATTGTTTGTCCTTCGGTTGTGGTTTATAATGAATTCTGTTGACAGAGATTATGCTGCTGGGGAATCCCATCATAAGCCCTATTATTCTCCACGGAAGTCTAGCTATGATGGACACAGTGATAGAGGTTCAAGGAGGCGCAGTGTTAGTCGCGGCAGGAGCAGGCCGCGGAGTCGCAGTCCTGGCTACGGCCGCAGCAAAAGTCGTCCGCGCAGCCGCAGCAGGAGTCGAAGCTACAGTCGCGGCAGGAGTCCCGAACGAGCGAAGAGCCGAGCACGCAGCAAGAGCCGAACCCGTGGGAGGAGCTACAGCAGAAGTCGAAGCAGAAGCGGAAGCCGTAGTCGCAGACAGAGCAGGGCCAGGAGCAGGGCACGGAGCAAGAGCCGGCCTCGGAGCCGCAGTCGTGAAAGGAGCCGTAGCAGGGGGAGAAGCAGAGGACGGAGTCGCGCTAGGAGCTGGAGCCGCAGCGCCAGTCGGAGTGGAAGCAGTAGCAGCAGCGGCTCCAGTAGAAGTCGCCGCAGCAGCGTCAACAGGACAGTCAAATCAGGGGACTTTAGGGTTAGGGAGGAGGACTTTTCTGAGCTGGAGAAGGCCAGACGGCGTAAAGAAATCCAGGACATGCTTGTACAGCCTGCAAAGTCAATTTTGAAGAAAAGAATGGATTCCTCCGAGACCGATTCTCCCATGCTACCGCAGGTAACCACCTCTGATTGTGTCACAGTATTTTTTTGTTCTACTATTAAAGTGAATGGTAACCCAAAACAACCTGGTTACAAACTTTCTCAACAAATTCAACAATTTTAATTTTGTTGACTTTCATTCGTGTCAGTGTAACATGCTCATCTTCGAAGTCTAGTGTCGCCACTGCTTTAGCTGATATTTAATTGCCTTTATTTTTAGAGAGTAACGAATGATGCTATAGTGTCCCTAAACCATATTTAACCAATGTATTTCAGAATAGTGATTCCCCTCGAGGCAATCCAGATGGTGGTCTTTCACAAGAGGCTGAACAGCTTCTCTGCGCACTTTCCAATACCTTGGATCCGAACTTGTTAGCATCCATGCTGGGTAAAAGCTCTGATAGTGGTGTTCTCGAGGAGCTCATTGGTAAGATTCAACCAGCCAGAAGAGGTGACCTGCTCCTCCCTCACGAGAAATCAGACCTCACGCAGTTCCTAGGAATGTTATCCGGGGTCGCCCAAACACAGAATGTAAAAAAGAGTCGCCCAGATATTGAAGATGAGGAGAAGTTCCTATATGGGGATGAAGAAGAGGGCAACGAGGTGGTACCAGCAAAATCCAACTTTCCAGGCACAAGTTACCCACAGACTTCTGATATGCAGATAAGAGAACCTTACACATTTGGCCATAGCGTAGACAATGTGATGAGCCATTCACATAGAGATGGTAAGCAGACAGACGGGCATCATGCTTCGGCCACACCTGAGGCACATGCCAAGGAAGCACTTAATAACTTCCCACCTGGCATTGGGCCACAGGATGTCAAGGTGAGGAAGGAGGTGGAGGAATATGAGAAGATACAAGACTTGCTGAAAACAATCGGCTTGGACCTGGGTGTGGCTGAGATAAGCAAGATGGCTGCCAGGACGCAAGCGCGCCTGCATGGAAACACCCCTGCGAAGACACCAACTCGTCGACTTTCAGATAGAAAGCACCGGAGCCGTAGCAGGAGTTACAGCAGCAGTAGTAGCAGGAGCTACAGTCGCAGTCGGAGTAGCAGCAGAAGCAGAAGCCGTCACAGCCGAAGTGCCAGTTTGGATCACGCTTCAAGTCGCAGCAAGAAAAAGCCAGCTTCCCCAGAAAAAACATCTCCGCTGTTACATAGTCAGAACAAGAAAGAGGCTCAACCTAGCATTCCTCAAGCAGAAAGCAGCTGGCCTACCACCCCCACCATTGGTCCTGGGTCTCAGACGTATCCCTCCCAAACCAGTCTCCCGCCACATCCCATGCCCCCATACCCTGGGCCACCCCCACGTGGGGTAATGCCACCTGAGTACCCACCACGAGGTTACGACCACTATGGCAATTATGTTCCATATATGCCTCCCGGATGGCCTATGTACCCACCGCCAGGGATGCCTCCTCCCAGTCCAATGGATCCCTACAGCCATCCTAACATTGAGCGACCCTTTCTTAAAGTCATCAAAACTGTGTCGAATGAGAGTAAAAGCGATGATCAAAAAGGTTAGTGACCTTAACAATATACTATATATAGAGAGATATAGCTTACAGAAAATGTTGTTGCATTATGTATTTAACTTTACATTGGAGCAGTTGATCAAATGAGAACTTTGGGACAATCTTCACACAGGTCTCTTCTGTAGAAGGAGAGTTCAAAGTGACCATGTCTGTAAAGCTCCTTGAAGGACCACAAAAGATTGTAAATGCACCATATTTTAAATAGCCTAGTTTAAAAAAAGAACCATGTGCATTTTACTTTCACTTTTACATTTGTAGAAATTTGACCTTAATTTTCTGAATTAAAATCAAGCAACAAAATACAACGCAGAACATAGACCTTTTATTAAAAGGGTCATCCGGTGCTACATGCACTTTTTCAAGCTGTTTGGACTGAAATGTGTGTTGGGAGTGTGTGTACACAACAACCCTACAATGATAAAGATCCACCAGTAGTTTTCTTTTAATTTAATAAAAATAAGTTGCCCTTTCTGAAATCAAGCCATTCTCCGATGCATGTCGGCGTGGCGTCACAACAAACAGAGGTCACTCCCACAATAGTTGATTGACAGCAGCGTGTCACACAGACTGAACTGGTGTCTTTCCTCAGAGCCGCCCTGAGTG
>JAUMHI010000054.1:4574166-4588792 GCA_032359435.1 Enteromius unitaeniatus | reverse complement strand
TTTAATGAATCTTTGCAAATCTCCTTTCCTAATAATGTGCTAATTAGCAAGTTTCACTATGAATATGGCTAAAAAAAGATCCTCCGAGAGTGCCTCGGAAAAGGGGCGGGGTCAGTGGAGCTCATGAAGATTTAAAGGGGCGGTACACAGAACAGAGTGATTTATAAAGAGCTGTTTTTGACAGGGGAAAATTTGCGTTTTTTAAACTATCTTTTTAAAACGTGATTTAGACTTTCATCATAGTTTACCAACCTGATTTAATTTATCTTTATAGGACCCCACAAATCAGATCCTGTGGTCAGTAAAGCGATCACCAGTGGCATTCAGAGGAAAGAAATGGAAGAGAAGAATACTGCTAGCCAAAAACAAAAGGTAACGGGAAGACATCTGATGGGATTGTTGAATGTTTTACCTGTGGACCTGAGAATCAAAAACCTGGTTCTTGTTGTGTTTTTATTTCCCTCCATTTGGCAACATCCTGAACATTTAAAATCTTTGCAATTTTTTATTTATTTGTGCATTTTGGGGAGAAATAAGAAAATGGAATCAGAAGCACAGTTGTTGAATTCATCAGGATTCCCATTCTTCTGTTTTTGCTCATGAAGAAATTTAAGTCCTAAATATAATTCTGCCTCAGGTCATGGAAGAGCTTGAAAAACTAAAAAAGGAGAAAGACGTGCGACACAAGAGGAAAGAAAATCTCTTAAAAGATGTGGAGACACTGAGAAAGCAGCAAGGTATTTTCCTCTTAGTGTAAAATGTATATAAACGTTTAAGGGCTCACTGTATTATACAGCGTTTGATTTGTTCCTTCAGGGGAGCTTCTTCGAAAGAAGCGAAGGGAGAAGGATGGGCACAAGGACCCTCTACTCACCGAGCTCAGTCAGCTCCAAGAAGATGCAATGGCCCAAATTTGTAAATTGCGTGCTGAACAGAGAGAGGCAGATAAAAAATATGAAGAGCTGGTCAAAGTAGCTCTTATTCTCGGTATAGACCACAAAGACTCAAAGATCTCTGGGGCGCATGTACAGCAGTCCCTTCAGAGTAAGAAGGAGTCAGCAAGAAGCCCAGAGAAATCAGGGGCCAAAACCAGCACCTCATACAATAAGGTAGAGTTGCTCATTCTGTTACAGGAAAGGTACTTGCGCTTGATTGGCTTTCTCATAGTTTAGAGAATAGGAGTGTAACGATACGCTTATCGTTTATCGAACGGTTCTCGGGCATCTGTGTGTCATTTATATAATCATTTGAACCATTAACTGCTTGTTACGCATATCATTACATTCCTATTAGAAAAAGACTGCCACCTTTTCAAGTTGGCTTTTAAATCTTCCATAAAATATTTATTTAAATAACTTTCAGTAATGCATTCTGCATTTTTTGTTATTAAAAATGTATCCTTAATGAAATCCCCCCCCCCCCATTTCACATAGAGGGCCATCGCCATCTTTAAACATAATTGGTTAATATTAGAGATGCACCGATCGACTGGCTAGTGATCGGAATCGGTCGATTCTTTTGTATGACCGGCCCAGATCGGAGACTCACATCTGCCCCGATTTTGACTCGCCAACAGGTTTTGAGAAATTGAGATATTTGGCATGCTACTGGACCTGTCGGCGATTCAAAATCATGCCGTGTGAATGTGTTCTGAATGAATGACATAAGCAATTACTTACAACCAATGAGAGAGGGCAGCGGGATGTTGGGGGAGGAGTTACGAAGGTATAGAAGGTAAATATCGTCATCTATAATCTTCTTTTCTATGCAAATGAGCACACATGCAATTTTTTATGGCAAGCTTATTTTGCTTGCTATCATTTTTAATAATAATCCCAGTCTCACGTGAGAACTCCAGTCTTGCACACATGACCTTGCGTTGTTTTCATGTCACTTCTCGCGTTTGTTTGACAGTGAGACAAAGTTGTTGGCGATTCTTCATGTTGTAAAGTCATGAAGCGTAAAAACCTCCTATCAACAATCTATCATGCAGTGTGAAAAGATCTGCAATGTGAAAATAATGTTTAAACAATTCCTCCATAATAATACTCATTGAGATATTTGTTAGTAAGCTTAGTTATTGTTAGTTGTTTGAGCACTTTATTTTGTTGTGAGAAGATCTATAATGTTTATTGATTTATTTTATTATAAAAAATTTAATTAAGTTTACATTAGTTAACATTAGTAGTTAGTTAGGAACTTATTTTATACCTTACAAGCACTTCAGTTTTTTGTTTTAATTATTTTGTTGTGAGAAGATCCTGTAAAGTTTAATAATTTATATTATTATATATCAATGAATATAATATGCTGTCATTACAGTTCTTAAAAAAAAAAAAATCGTAATCGGCAAAAATCTGAATCAGCAGGTCACACTTACTGTAAAATCAGAATCGGCCAAGAAATTTGCAATCGGTGCATCTGTAGTTACTATTTTTACAGATGCTTTTTAGTCCAGTGGTTGTGAAATCAAAACAAGCACCACCTTTGATCAGATCAGGGCCTTGAAGTAACTGAGCAACATAATGCTATATTTTGATTATTATTCTTGTAGTTCAGTTTAATCATGCTGCATGCCTCTGCAGTAGTAACTTTTAGAGAGGATTAGAACATGTTTGCCTTTGGTTCTGGCACTTAAATGCTTCCTATGAGATTAACCTGAATAACATGCTGCTTGTTCTTGATTAAATCTGCGCAGACCAGAAGGCAGCATTTTTAAGTATATAGTACATTTGCCACCTGAGGACCTCTTTACTACAATTACCATCCTTTGAAAACCAGTTTTAGTTACTCACAGTATGAAAAAATGTATATCGGAACAACAGATTAAGAATTTTTTTTTTCACAATATATTTATTGGTTTACCAGATTTTCTAATTTGTTCTCGCTTTAAAGCGTTCACACAATTTACTAATTTGTTTCCATTTTGTAGTAAATTATGGCTATGATTTACTAAACTGGAAGCTTGTACTTCTGTAATGGATGAACACATACTATTTTAGGGAGTTTTTTTTCTATAGCATAGGTATAATACACATACATAATAGTATTGTTACATAAAAGCATAGCATGTATAACAATATAACATTATATAACAATTATTGGCATCACAATTGGCGTTGGTTTTACGGGAATCTCTCCCCTCTCTCTCTCCATAATATATAGTGTGTGTGTGTGTATATATTGTATGTTTATATATTTTTTTTGTTTATACATTTTAATTATTTGTCTTTATTTAAAAGTATTTTGATATTTTGAAATGTCTTATGAATGAGTTTTAATTGTATTTGCGCTTGTCGATTTTATTGATGAATTTTATGTACGTTATATGGTATAAAAGCCATTTCAGATATCATTTTGTAATGGCTTTTTAAAACCATTAGTTTTATAGTAGTCAAATAATTCAAGTATTAAACCCATGGGTAACTTCTCCCCGACTGGAAAACAGATGGCCTATAATGCAAAGGTAAGTCTCCTATGACAAACTTTAATGATTAGCAATAGGATTGTTATACTCGTTTTCTTTGAAAAGCTTTTCTTCATTCAATTAAAAAAGTAAAGTATTTGATTTAGCTTGCACAGTCACTTTTACTTATGCCTTTTTTGTACTGCCTAAATTAATCTAGGTAACCTCCTCAAAGTCAAGAGCATCTCCTGAAAAATCCAAGTCACCTCTTCCGTCGAGCAGCCATTCCCTGGACACTGCTGCTGAGCAGTTCGAATACTACGATGCAGGAAACCACTGGTGTAAAAACTGCAATGTTACCAGTGGTTCAATGTTTGATTATTTCATGCATTTGCACAGCAAAACCCATAGGAAGGTATGTGTGCTAATAAATGTAAATAAACAGCATTCATAAAAAATAAAAAAAACTGATTTATTATTTACTTCTGCCAGTCACATCTGTGCTTCAGTCATCAAATGTTTTGCTCTTGCACAGACTCTAGATCCTTATGACAGACCTTGGGCAAAGTCAGACAGTGAAAAGAAAGCAACTGCTGGAAAGAGGACTTCAAAGCCAGCCAAAGGTAACAACATCTTTGAAATGAAATGTAATTGCTAATCAGAAAAACGTTTTTTGTTTAAGCTAAAGCAATTAATTTGTTTTACTACATGCACCATTAAGGGTCTGGAATAATTAAATGGAAACTGAGGTTTAAAAACCATTTAGTTTCCAACTTCCCTAATTGGTGCCATGTTAAGTGCGTTGTCCTAAACTGGTTTTCTTGCAGTAAGCCTCCTTTTTGGAGCAGATCAAGGGTAAATTACCAGTCATCAAAACCATTACGCGCTTCTGGTAAATTTATTTAATTTTGTGCTGTATACTTTCCTTTAGGCTCAGAGTTCTTGATTCCTGTAAGGGGATTCTTTTGCCAGTTATGTGAACAGTTTTTTGGTGATCCCATTTGTGCTGAGGCCCACGTCACCTGCCATGTTCACAATGAGAAATACAAGGTAAATATCACCCATAATATTGATTATAAATGTAATTAAGCTTAGGATATGAATGCAAATTCAAACTTTTTTTGAGCAGATGTAACTGTCTCATATGCATTGATTTCAACAGGCAAAAATGTATGAAAATCCTCTCTATGAACAAAGGAGGAACCTGGACCGTCAGGCTGGCTTGGACAGCCAGAAGAGTTCAGACCACAAACGAAAGCGTGAAGATGATGAACAGGATGATATGAAGAAATCCAAGCACAGCAAAGGAAAAATGTCGAGCAATGAAGTGGAGATAAAACCCCAGTACAACAAGGACGAGGAGTATAAGAGTATCAAAGACGGAGACAATAAGCTCAAGGAGAAATACAAGAAAGAGGATATAGATAAACAGAAATACAAGGAGAATGATGAAAGAGGCAAAATGAAAGAGGATGAGAGAACTAGGTACAAAAAAGATGATGATGAGCGAAACCGCTACAGAAAAGAAGAGGAATACACACACAGGTACAGGAAGGAGGAAGGGGAGAGAACCAGGTATGAAGAGGACAGATTTAGAAACAGAGATGAAGATGATGATGATGAACACTACCGATATAGGGAAGAGGACGACAGATATAAATCTAGAAAGGATGACGACAGAGGCCGTTTTGGTAGAGAAGATGATAAGAAGTACAGATACACTCAAGAGGTTGATGAGAAGTCAAAATACAAAGATGAGGACTGGGGGAGGTGGCCGAAGTCAAAGTGGGACGAAGACCAAGGCCGTAATGAAAAGTATGAAAAAAAGGAAGATAAAGCTCAGCACCAGAAGGGCAAGGCTGGTTATGCTAAAGATGACAAGGAGAGCACAGGAAAATTCAGTGCTAAAGATGGCAAATCAGAATTGGAGAAACCCATCGAGCCTCCTAAAATATTATGTGGCCCAAGTCCTGCCTTGCTTGCTAAACTTCGCAAAAAGAACGAGGAAGGTTCTGGGCGGCCTGGCTTCGGAAAGTTTGGTCTGAAAAAGCCACAGAAAACAGCACTAGAGAAAGAGGCTGAGAGGATGGCGGCACAATTCTTAAAGGAAGAGGAAGAGAGTATTCCTTCTGAAATGGTAGAGGAGCTAGATCCTTTCTCCAAGTCTATAGCTGCTGCGAAATCCATTGCTATCAAATTGACAGGAAAGGCTTTGCTGCCCCCCTCAGGTGAATGGCTAGCATTCAACGAAAATAAAACTAATACTAATTTACCTCCTCCCTCATCACCCATGGTTATTAGGAAGTCTTTCACAGGTGTGCAAAATAAACCAACACCATCTGCTGATAAATCTCCTGCACCTGTAACGGGAGCTCAGAAGGCCCCAACATTGTCAGCAGATCTCATCTCTAAGGCGTTTAGTGGAGAAGAGGTGCAATTAAAACAAACAAAGGAGACCCCTGCAAAACCAGTAGATGTCTTCAGCATACCTGTACCTGCTCAGTCTCCCAATGCAGAGCCAAAAATTGTAAATCCCAGCCAGATGAAACCTGTTACTCCCAGTCAATGTGTTATCACTCTAGAGTCTGATGTGGCTGCTCCTGGAGTGCCTGAGGAGGAACAGAAGCTCACTGTAATCCTTCGTCCTCCTCCTCAACTTTCTTCTAAAGCCAGAGATCTGCCCCCCAGAACTCTAAAGCCAAAGACAACTCTTGCAGCAGGAAAAGCAAAAGATTTGTTTGACATTTTCTACAGTAGCAGTGCCGCAGTTAAAACATCTGTTGGTGGCAGTGTTGGTGACAAACAAAACTCTGGATTTGCTCCTCAAGACAGTGGTTCAACCTGCAGAGAGTCCAACAATAAAGACAAAAAAGCTAGTGATGTTTGCAAGAGCGAAGAACCTCTCAAGAATACCGACTCCAAAGTTCCCCTCCAAAGAGAGGAACTTGTCAAGAACAAGGAGTCAGGAGTTATCCAAAAAGAACTCCATAAGAACGAGGAATCAGCAGTTACCTTGAGAGAAGAACCTCTCACGTATGAGGAGTCTATGGTTGCCCAGAAAGAAGTTCCCAAGAATGAGGACTCCAATCTTACCCAAAGAGAAGGATCTCCCAAGAACAAAGGCTCAGAAGTTGCCAAGACAGGAGAACCCCCAAAGATTGAGGGCTCAAATCTTGCTCTGAGAGAAGAATCTCCCATGACCGAAGATCCAAAATTTGCCCAGGGGGAAGAAGCCACCAAGAATGAAAATTTAAATCTTTCCCAGAGAAACAAATCTACAAAAAACCAAGACTCAGAGGTTGCCCAGGCAGAAGAATCCCCCATAAACCAAGACTCAGAGGTTACCCTTATAGAAGAATCTCCCAAGAATGAGGACTCTGAATTTGAACAAGTCTTTAAGGATACCATCTTAAAACCTGACCTTCCAAAGGAAGATAATGCAAAAGAGGAAGATTTTGATGATCAACAAGTTCTTAAATCTATTGAAATCTCTGTGGGGGATATAACTGTGATGGAGGTAGATAGTCAGGACACAGCGCAGACTAATAATGAAGAGGAAAACCCTCTGGAATCTGAGGAACCCATGTCGTTCTCTCCCCTTCCTGGTTCTTTCACTGAGCAAATAAACTTGGATACATTTGAATTCAATTTTGAGACTTTGTAATGGACCTTCAAAGAGTAGGTTTAGGGATGTATATGATACCTCTGAATGTAAATAAGTGATTTTGAAGTATTCTTTGTATTTGCTTTATCCAGTTAGAATGTTTCATGTCTATTCTTAACCTTTTGGCAGGTAATGCCAGTGAAAACGTGGACTGAAAAGCATTCATTCTGAAGTGGGTGCTGGGGAAGGAATCCCTCTAAGAAAATGAAAGCTTTCTTCAAGTAATGAACCCTTAGTATGTGTAAAAGTTTTGCTATCTTTTCAAAAGCACCTGGTGTTGAGCTACTTGTTTCCTTATTTTGTTTCCAGCAGAAACCATTCCTTTTTCCCCAAAGGTAATGTAAAACCTATAATGAATATGATGTGTATCAAACATTTAAGTCTGTTAAGCCATTTGCTCTGTTCGTTCCATTTAAATAAACGAAGATATTTTAATGCAGGAGCCAGAAAGAGCCGGGCTCAGAGAAGAGAAATGGCGTGGAGTTCATACTTCAAGGACATATGCGTTCACAACTCTGGCCAGAAAATGTGAGGCTTGGCCTCCTTAGTTTTTATTACACTGTACTCTGTATTGATGGCCTTTTCTTTCCAGTTTTTTTTTTTTTAAGGAATTAATGTTGTTCACATTGCTACCATGCTATTTCGCATCTACAGATAGTTGGTGTAATTGCAAATGTTCTGTACTAGCTCAAATAAATTACAGCAACCCTTTCTGTCTTTGCATCTTACTCATATGCTTAATACTGCTGCTATTAGACTTGTACATTTATTGTTTACTTTTTGCACACATTGAGCCTTATTCATAAAACAGGAGCAGACTGGATTTCTGTGTAAATCGTTCATAAAACTTTTCCGTTAGGTACTTTGCAACACTGAGTGAAGTGGTTTGCGTTAAGCATGGTTTTATGAACGTTATATACAAGCTCATGTTGGTGTTTTGTGAATGAAGCACACTGCAGTCTATGTACATCAAATATGAATGCAAGTAAAATTACTAGTTTTTAACATGCATTTAAAAGTAATATGCCATACCTGCTTATAGTAAACATCTTGAAATGTGATGATTGAACTTGTATTTGTATTATACACATACAAGCTAGCCTGGCTTCCGCGACTTTAAAGCTCATAGGAGTTAGTCTGGCCAAGCTACCTTACTACCTAACGGCGTCCATCAGATGCGTCTCTATACTACTGGACTAATCTACAACCAATCAGACCACTCATTCCGATGACGTAAGCGTAGCGACGGAACCTGAAGCCACCGTAACCAATTGCAGCTTCATTAAAGCAGCAGGAAAATATCTTTACTTCTGAAAATGAAAATTTCTCAAAACGGCTGCAACAGCGGAGTTGACCGATTGTTGCTGCTCGGTACATGCCATGTTTGAAAGCCAATATGGTTTCCAGTCGCAGAACTGCGTCATCGTGTGAGGGAGGAGGAGGGGGCTCGTTTCTCATTGGTTCCCACTTTTTTGGGAACTGAAATGCTCTAAAACGGCAGCTTTGCCAGACTAACTGTATTTACTAACTGTATTTAAGTATTTGCGGGCCCAGGCTACATACGAGTAGTTTTTCATATGCAAACCATAAGACTAATAATGTATTTAGGTATTCCACTGTTTAGACTTGAGCTGTGGTTGATTGGTTTATACTGTGTTTTAATGATGATAATGTTACAGCTGACATCCGCGTCCATGGAGGAAGCTGCTGCTTAACATGAAGGGTAAGTGTTTTTGCTTGACTGGTTTTGGTCATCTATTGTGAATTAACCAATATAACTCATGCACAGTGAAAGAATTCATACTACGAGTACGTTTTAAAAATCACCTAAGAAAAAAGTATTTTTGACCCCAACATGACAATTGTTATTCGCCATAATGTACAATACAAAATAAGACATTTTGAAACAAAGTTAATGCACTTCAAAATATCTTATTTTGTGTTCAGAATTTAGAGCCATACAGCTTTGGATAGACAACATTAAATAATGACTACATTTTGGTTTTGGTCGTGAACTATCCTATGGCACCATTTTTTTTATTCACTAGTAATATTAATAAATGGCACCGGACGATATTGACAGGTAAATAAAAATAATGAAATTTATATTTTCTGTACTTCAAATAAATGCTTGTGAATGCAATCATGTTTCTGTTCTCTTTTTTATGTTTTTTTTGGTCGTTTGAATCAAAATCAAGGCTATATTATAGAAATATGTACCAATAGATGGCAGTAGATGCTACTGTATGGACTTTTCTTTATAGTGAACTCTTTACAATATAAATGTTATATATATATATATATATATATATCATGTGTAACACTAGTTTTAAGCCAAAGAGTGCAAAAATACACCCATTTGGTGAATTTCAGTGGAATGTCCTCTATGCAGCTGAGTTTTTTTTAATTATTATAATGAATAATACCCTTAATAAATGTAATGTAGTACAGTCTGTATGATAAAACAATGGTTTTGAAGCTAAACCACAAATGTCCCCAAATGCAGCGTTATTCACAAATTAAAGGGTCCAGCTCTTTATACTACAACCAATACCTCCTCTGGATGACCTGCTCTGACATGCTGACGGTCAATGTCACCAACACAAGTGTCCCTCCCACGATCAATTCCTCTGACAATCTGCACCTCCACAAGAGACAGATCAGCCGTCAACAACAGCTGTAGTCCCCCTCCTCGTCGCAGTCAGGACCCCGTTAGGAAAACTCAAGACCGTCTGCTTCGAAAAGCAGCCAATAGAAAAATTCCGCTGCGCTGTTGCTACGTTGCCCCGCGCCTCGCTGTCCAATCAGAGCGCAGCTGGTGAAGGGAGGGCGAGGTAACAGCGCGAGCGAGAGCCTGAGTGCAAGGGAAGCCCTATCACGGAGGCACGGCTACAGACAACATTTGCAAAATGCCGAATAAAACTAAAAAAGAGAAGGTAAAGTACAGATTACAATCATAACACCAGTCTAATGAATGCGTATGAGTATTCAGTTTGTAAAAACAACGATCCTGCAGCGTTTACTGGCGTTGTTTGTGAAGCGAAGGCCGCGCTAGCCGCTAGCCCGCTAAGGGCGCATTCGTGGATGTATGTCTCAAGTCGAAATACTGACAGTTACATCATTTTTAATAACAAAAAAAGCTTTTCTGTAGCTCAGCGTGACGGGAGTTTATAATAGGACTTCAAAGAATGCTTTTGGGTAGCTGTTTTACCCGGTGTTTGCTTTACGGGTCAGTTTTCTATAGTAAGATTATGATGGGCTGTTAATATGTGAATAGAGGCGTATTAGTTGACAGATTGCAGCATAAGATGTTCTGTCCCTGCATGAGTCAAGGGACAAGCTGTGGGCATCGTTATATAAACGCTCGATATGTTAGTGAACAAGTTTGTCACTGTGTGTATGATACTGTGAACTGAAATCATTTATCATTTCCAGAAAGCAGTCAATGTCACTGCCAGCCCTGCAGCATAACCTCCCCAAGATGTGACATGTGTGCAGGACATCCCTAAAGATACAAGGAGTGATGAAAATCCTGGAATTCATGATGCTCATTTATTGCTTCTTTTGTGGTCCTTACAGGAACCAACCAAATCTGCAAAAAGCAGCACGAAAAACAGTAATGCCGGTGGCGGAAAGGATGCCGGGACTGAAAATTCAGAAGAGGTAAAGATGGCAGTTACATACCCATACTGTGTTTGACCGTAGGGCTGCCTGGTGGACTTGGCACTAATACTTGCAAAGCTTGGCTTTTTTCATTCCTCGAGGCTAAAATTCGATTTTGGAGCCTTTTTGCGAGTTCATTATGCACTTCCTGTTGATTCTGTGTTTAGAAGCTTGTAGCTTGTGAAACTCGCGAGCCTGAAGGATGCTGAGGATTGGTATATCCACCTACATTGCTTCCAGACAAACCCTCATTTCAATTTCTGCTTTATTAAATAACCAAGATTGAAGTGGCTCTTAAAGCTGTTCTTTATTCTCCCGCATAAAGCAATGCAAATCCCCTTTCAAAATGAGCCTAGACTGTAGGTCTGCCCGTGTGTTATTAAATCTAATAGCAGCAGCTTAAAATATATTTTTCTGCCCTGCCTTTTACGTCTCCAAGTCGTGCTTGATTTAGTGAAATTTCAGGGTACTGCGTAATTATTTGGCATTTAAATATTGCCTCGGATACAATATTGGGTAGCACTTTACAATAAGGTTCATTAGCTGACTACATTAATGTTAATATCAGCATTTACTAATGCATCGTTAAAATCACAAGTTAACATTTGTTAATGCACTAACATGAATAAACAGTTTTTTATTAACAAATGTTCATTGGTCGTTCATGTTAATTAATACTCTTTATTGTAAAGTGTTAGCCAATGCTGTTGTACTTGATTATTTTAATGTAATGTTTGGAGAGGTGGGAGTTGGTAACTAAAATGTTTTTCTGTTAGTCATGCGTTTGTTTGTTTTACAGTTTGCTACTATTTTCTTGC
The DNA here is from genome assembly GCA_032359435.1 of Enteromius unitaeniatus. Lineage (NCBI taxonomy): Eukaryota > Metazoa > Chordata > Actinopteri > Cypriniformes > Cyprinidae > Enteromius > Enteromius unitaeniatus. Next base: position 4,577,241 of record JAUMHI010000054.1, on the reverse strand, counting down.
GTTGGGCTGTTTTTAGTAGTTGCTTTGGCATCCACATCCAGACTTCCAGATCTCGCAAGAAGCATTCGTGCGATAAGAGAAGTATGTGCTTCGTTAATGTTGTCGTCGTCATCTTGCGTCAGTAGTGATTTGCGAGATAATGTCGTTTGTATGCCGTTGTAGCTGACGTAATGGCTTGTCTCCGTAAACCCTGTTGAGACTGAAATACCTCAGTGTTCATCAAAGTGGTACTGATGGCTGGAATCAGCGGGCAGAGAGTGTGACGTAGCAGCGGGTGAAGTTTATTGATTTGATCTATTTTAAGTCAGGATCAGTCATGCAACCCCTGTGACTGAGGCCAGCTTTGCAATGCCACGGGCAGGCCTTAACATGTGTTTCACAGCGCCTGTCTGCTCACACACACTCCATTTGTTGCTTGGACAGTGTCACTTTTTCTTCATTAAATGCATTAAAGCTTCTTCCATGAGGGCGCTCAGTTGTTTTGGAAACGTCACATGCTTACTTGTTGCTCATTTAGCAATATCTCCTGCTATTTGAACTGCGTCAGCCATTGTTTTAGTAACGCATTGTGGTTTAGCATTGATTCTGTGTTCCCTATAAACCAGAGATCAGCTTTGTTTCTTAATCAAAAGCCGGGTGCAAGCTGTGTGATTATTTTTCGCCTCAATTATGCTGCTTGAGACTAATTTCAGGGATCGTGAAATATTTATTTGGTCGTAGGGCAAAATTGGCAGTCTTGGACAGCTTGGTGTGACGTTCTCACTGGCCTTTGCAATTAATCTTAGCCTCACACGAAGCTCAGACACATTGTATCAGCTGAGATGAATATCACGTAAAAGACTTGCATAATCTGCTTTTGCACGCTGCGGTCATCTCATGCGATTTGACAAAAGGACAGAAGTTTTGCATGATTCAGTTTTGGGGACAGTCCCACAGCGGTGATGCTGGGCTTCTCATCTGTGGTCGAATCGGATTCTGTGACGCTCGTCTTGTATGGAAGACGCATATTTATTTGATAGTGTAGCTCAGGCTACTCATGAATCTTTAATGTGGGCTGAATCTAGATATGGTAATAAGGAGGTATGTAGGTTAGGTTAGTTGTGGACTTCGACTCCCACAGGTTAGGGAGGCAGGTTGCTTGCAAGTTGTTGCCTGAAGTGGTGCGTTGCTTTGTTCCAGCAGTTCTCGTTTATACAATGTTTTGCCATCAGATACAACTTTTTTGTACAATGTGTGCCGTTTATGCTAGACTTCATTACAGTTAACTGATTCCAAGTGAGCTGACTTATTGTTGTTCGGTAGTGCTTTCTAATAGCATTGTAAACCATGCTGTTGTAAGAACAAGTTTCAATTAGTGCCGTCAAAGGATTATTAGTAATTAATCACATCCAATACAAACACATACAGTATGTGTTTTGAAATGTGTATACATTTATATACTTGTATTATTATTCTTTATTTTAATATATAAATGTAAAAAAAATTTAAAATATATATGTGAATGTGCATTTTTTTGGGGAATGCGATAAACATGACAGCACTAGTTTTAATATTTATATTAAAAGTGTCAATGAAATTTAAACCATAGAAGATACCTGTTGATCTAGAGGGAAACATCCAGAGAGATGCATACATTTAACTGATGCATTTGTAGACACTGAAGTCAGTTGTTTTAAAGACCTAATAAATTAAACTGATATACTATATTATCTTTAAAGTCATTTATACTCCTAAAGTAGACTATTTGGTTTTAGTAGATACACGTATTTAAAATGTATAGTCTTTCTCTTCCAAGAAAGCAGAGCCAAAATATTGATGACTCATCTTGGACTGATGGGTGTATCCAAATATTTCCAAATAAAATGCTTTCGAAAAATAGTATGCATCCGATTAGCAGGATCGCCTATTTCCTCTTAGGTCGCTGTATTTTGTCTCTTCTATTGTGTTTGCCATCAGGAAGACACTGGAGTCTGACCTTCTGTGGCTAAAAAGTGGTGCAAGGGCATAGAACGGTATAATATTCCTATTTTGATTCTGAACTTTTCTTTGTTTGTCTTCCAGGCCCAGCAGACAGCCAGCAAGCGTCCGAGCAACAGCACTCCACCTCCCACTCAGCTCAACAAAATTAAGTACTCAGGTGGGCCTCAGATTGTAAAGAAGGAGCGTCGACAGAGTTCGTCACGATTCAACCTCAGCAAGAACCGGGAACTGCAGAAGCTTCCCGCCCTCAAAGGTAGAAACGACACAGTTCTTCTTACTTTGTTGATGATTTCTTGGAGTGATCAAGTGATCTGTTGTTGTTTCACAGTGAATGGTGCTAATTGTGTGAACTGTTGGAGGGCAGCCTCACATGACCCACAAATAATTTTTTTAGCCTGTTCCTGCGGCAGATGTAGCTTGTTTAAAGTGAGACAAATCTAGGGTTGTGTACTAAAAGCACGCTGTACTTTTAAGGGTACTGACTGAATTGCGTCTGTTCTACCGAGTACTGGTTCACATGAAATCAATCTGTGCCTGAGAACGCATCTGATCGTTTGAGAGAGTGACATGGTCACCCCTGCAGCTCTTAAAAACACAAGGCAAACTGAAATGTTCTGAACTGTGGTTAAATTACTAGGGTCATATGATATGAACAGGATGACAGAGTGCATTAAACAGAATTTACTCTAATGCCACAGAAGTCATCTTTTTTTTTTTGGATGAGTAGAAGAAGGTCTGTAACTTAATGATGAATGTTGTGTACTGTACCGGTTAAAATGTGAACGGTACCCAACCATAGACCCACCAGTGAATCGTCTAGTAAATTTGCAATCGATAACCTGGGTGATTAAGTAAGGGGTGATGTCACGCTTGTGTCACGCTGAAGGGGCTTATTTCACGATAACTACCGGCTGCCTGAACATTATCCGGCTTATTATACAGCTACTTGCCACATAAGGAAAAAAACTGGACATAAATATGAATTTGAAACATTTTATTGGCATAATTGTTTTAAATTAACATTTTCATCCTTCCACGAAACGATATAGTACCACGTGACTAACATTCAAACATTAGTAAGACAATTTATAACAT
>JAUMHI010000054.1:4563154-4573584 GCA_032359435.1 Enteromius unitaeniatus | reverse complement strand
GCCAAACGGTAATCTTTGTTGGCGCGGAGGGATTTTAAACATATAAGTAGCACCGGCTATGCGTTATTACTTTGGAGGCGTTATTATTTGAAAAGAACGAACCTGCAAATGTCTGACCTGACCAATCAGAATCAAGCGCTCCGGAGAGCCGTGTAATAAGTGCTATTTAATAGTTAATATATAGGCTTACTAATTTTAAATGCATTTGGAATTGATATTGAGAGCTTTCGCTGTTGTAGATCATCATTTCTCGTCATTGTATTATTATTATTTATTTATTTTTTTTATCTGTCTCTCCTCTGTTCTTGTGCTCGTGGTGTTCAGACATAGTCTCAGTCAGGGAGAGTCCTTCCTGTCTGGCCACGCAGGGAGTTTGAGCACATGACAACTCATAGACGGTAATTGGATCAGCAGTGCAAGTGTCTGCGCTAAGTAGGACAGTGAAACCTTGCCACAGCTCACAATTTAGAGAGTCACAGTCTAATCTCTAATCTAATTAAGCCTGTTACTTCTCCGTTTCTTTTTTGTTGAATTTAGTGTGAGTTGTTCCTAGAAAGCGTATGGTTTCGATTAATTTATCCATCAGCTGTTGTGCTGTTTTCATTTTATCAGCTCCTGTTTGGACCTGTAATTAATAACCATCTCAGGTGGTCATCCAAGACTGTTCGATGCTTAATACACCCAGGTTAAAAAAAATCGAGGTGCGTGTTAAAACGCTTTAGGGGAACAGTAATACATTTTGGATATGAAGCATTCGTTTATTTTTAATGAAATAAAAGCCTTTTATTTTCCATTTTTTTCATTTCCAAATTTAAGATCTATACCATTTAAGATGCTCTTGATTTTTAGGCACACACTGGGACTTCTTCACATCTTGCTCCTAAATGTCTTGTAGTTTGCACTAGGGCTGTACAATTAAATTTTTCTAATTGCAGTTGCAATTATGGATGCCACATATATTTAAAGGTCCACTTATGTTATTCTGTGTGCTTAAGATGTGTTTTGTTTTTGTTTGTTTCTTTCTACAGGTTATCTTAAAGCTTGACATTTGAGGCTTAAAGGAATAGTTCAGCCAACATTTTGTCATCATTGACTCACCCTCAAATAGAAAGCTGTTTTGGGTTACCATTGACTTACATAGTAGGAAAAAAAACACAATGGACGTTAGCGGTGACCAAAACAACCTGGTTACAAACTTTCTTTTAAAATATCTTCCTTTGTGTTCAGCAGAACTAATAGATTCATACAGGTTGGGAACTACTCGAGGGTGAGTAAATGACGACAACATTTTTGGGTGAACTATTCCTTTAATGTTATAGAAAAGCTATAGCGGTTTATCAGTAAGTGTTTTCAGCTTGTATGTTCTTGTAAAAATATGGCTGTGAAGCGTTGGCGCTGTCAAGGTGATTTTCTGCAGTTGTTCGGGGCACATCAAGTTGCTTTAGTATTTACACTACAATGTGTTTTCAGCCCTAATAGCTGTTTTTCCACTGACCGAGTGAAGCACAGGCTATTTGTGACTGATGCACATCAGTGGTCTAAGGGCTCTAGAGCTGAACCATCATTTTCCAGACACATTTGTATAGTTTGTCTCATAATGTAAAGCCTAAACACTGCTCTTTCCAAGTAGTAGTGCCCTGAGGAAGGCAGTTAACCATCAGCCCCCGTTGGTTTCATAACTACAAGAATGATGCTTGCTTTTCGAGAAGAGCATCAGTTGCTGTTTCTATTATTACTATAGTTTGGTTTTCCCTTGTGGTAGAAGTAATTGCTGCAGTGACTGTTGCAATGTGATGTTGTGCATCTACACGCAACAACAATGGTCTCGATTAACCATGCCGTGTCTTAAAATACATAATGCGTCATGAGTGTTCTCGTGGAGCCTTGACCATTACACGTAGTCACCTTTCTATGCGGGGTGCCAAACAGACGCATGCATCAAGAACAATGTCTCCGTGTGTTTGTTTCTGGCCAAGGCTACGCTGTTTCTAGTGGTCTGGCACTGTCTCTGGATGTCCACATGGCAAACAAACAGAGGAAGCATGGAGATCTCCCTTTTCCTGTCTTTGTGTGAGAACTAAGCCAAACCAGCTCAGTGTTTTTGTCTCGGCTGGGTGATTTTTTTTGTTTGTTTTGTACTTCAGTATTTATCATGATGGCATATGCATGTATCAGGGAGATTTTAAGCGTCCACATCAAAAATCATAATAAATGTCAACAATTTAGCCAGGTATCGTTTTTTTATTTCATAATGAAGTAATGCTAGTGTGTTTTAAATGGGCACGCTGGGAGAAGTAATATTTATTATGAAGACTCGGATGATTAGAAATACACCAGTGGAGTAAAAGTTGATACAGGTAGAGGCAGAATGCGTGTATAATTTGTTTATGCATGTATTTTGGCTGTGTGTGGCAAGTAGATCAATTCTCTGGGAGCTCTATGCTCTGTTTTCCAACATAAGTGGATTACGTAAGTTGCGAGATAACGCATTTCTGCAGGCTTTCGATGGAGTGCTTGCTTATATTTTCACAGTTTTGTAAAGAACACTGTATCATGTGGTGCTGGCCTGCAGCAGCGTGATCTCAGTATACCATACAGACATGCACGCTGTAGAAACACTGCTCATTGTGTGAGGCATGCAGGACTGTCACAGAACCATCACTGACTGCTGAGATAATCTGAGCTTAAGGAATCAGTCTTGCTATGCTTGGGAAAGTGTGTAATGCACAGTATTTTGATTCAGTTTTAGTGTACGGTGCTTGAATTGTATTGTAAAGTAGATTTTTATTTGAATACACCCATTAAGCATTAGGGTCAACTTTACATAGCACATGTTTCTAAATGTAAATAAGCTATTTCTTTATCTTATTTTAGCTAGAAACAATGCTTTTAAATGCTAAAAAGGCTAAATAATGGATATGTTTGTTACAAACAGGAACATTTCGATTCCCAAGGTGTTAGATCGGATTACCTCTGGATTATGGTAATGTTTTTATAAGCTGTTTGGGTGCTTATTCTGACGGCACCCATTTATAATAATAAAAATAATTTTACCATGGGTTCGAATTCATCTCATCAAGTCAGAAGAAGAAATGGGGTCCTATTCAAATGTTACCTCGGTATGATTAGCAGGTAAAGTCTTATGACTACCTGTTTATGCTGTGCTGCTGAAGGGCAGTGGTGATTTTTTCACTGAGGCTGGGGTAATACCTACGTATGTGGTTGACATCCTCGATAAAATCTTTTCACGGTTTCGTATGTGCAGTACGAGTCTTCACCACGTGACTGAAGAAAGTGCATTCAGTCCTGTTTGGTTTACCAGCACACACAAGCCATTGGGTTGTAACTTGTAGGATTAGTCTGGGTTATGCAGTCTGGGTAAACGATCTCGTATGACCCTAAACACCCGAGCTGTTGCACTCAACCCAGCTCAGTGTCTTGTGTGTTGGTTGCTGGAGGCACAGCTGTAGAGAGGACATAGATGGCATTGGTTGTGTGGGGCAAGAGTTCAAATGCTAGCTGTTGTTCTGGAGTTTTGTGAGTGTATAAGCATCACATCACACAACTATCTTATCATTTTAAAAAGTCTATTTTTAAACAATTTGTCCTAAGAATCATGCACAACTGCTCCTCCCTCTTTCTTGTCATCTGTCTGGGAGCCCTGGGGTTATTGCATGTGCTCTTCAAAAGCACTGGGTGTTTTCTTTGAGTTGGCCTACAATAGTCACATTATGATCTTGCTATGGAGATGCCTCGAGAGACATTTGTTGTTATTTTGGGGTATAATTTGTGCTCGGTGAACTTCTTTGTCTGTTATATGTTGGCTAGTGAACTATGTTAACATTACGTTTGGAAATGCGTTAAGGTCTTGTAAGTGTTTATATTAAAAATTAGCAAAAAAAGCCTTCTAAAAATAAAAAAGGAGCAAATTTATCACACCACTTTCTGTAGTTAATTGCGTCTGTACACAAAGTCTGTAATCAAATATATTTTTATATTTTGGGCAACAAGCTTAAGATTAAAAGATGTTGCAGGTAATGCAATGATCGACTTGAAGCAATAGCTAGGTGTGAATTAAAAGAAATACAAAATAAATAAATGTATAATTATCACCCGTAGCAATGCAATTTGTAATCATATTTTCACATTAAATTTCCAAATTGTTTGTTTAATGGCATATTTTTTTTTCCATGCTGGATGAACCCAGTTTTTTGTTAAACAGCAGATGTCAGAAAAGGTTTGGCCCCCGCAGCCCTAAAAATACTCAACATTAAAGCAAATGTAAAATATTTCTCTGTGCTTCTAGCAGAAGTCAGCTTATGTTTCTGACGGAGACCGGAAGTCAGTCCTGCATTCATAAGGGCTTCCCTCCCAGTGCTCAGCCCTGCTTTCCATCTGCAGGACTCAAGGAAATGCAAGGCTCATTAAGCAATAATCACTGTGGACTAAATGGCACGCCGAGGCTGTGTGTTCTGTGTCACTTGTGTGAGTGTGTGTGTGTGTGTACAAGAGACAGAGAGAGAGAGATAAACGGGTCCCTCAGGCTCTGCAGCTCCAGGGTTGTAGTCACATACAGATTTGATTTGCTGGAGTTGTGACAACTTTGGGATAATGGAATAGGTCCTCTGTGAGACATTTTTCCCTGTGCTGCTAAAATGTCTGCGTTGTGTGGCCTGAGGCAGTGCCTTTATATGCGGTTGACTCTGTTTTATATAATTGATTGTCCACCCTTCATTATAGGATGTAGGGCTCTATAAAATCAGTTTTTTTTTTTTTTTTTTTTAATTTGTTTTATTTTTTTCCCAAATTCTATCGTATATTTTTCCAATTGTTTCAATTTTTCTGGGGTTTTTTTCCCCAGCCGTTTTAATTTTTCTCAACTATGATTTGAATGTTTTGATTAAATCAAAAAACAGGTGTAATTAATGAAAACCATTAAACGTATACAATTTCACATTAAGTTTATCAAAAAGGGACCTATGGGATATTTAATTTTTCTCACCAAATGTTTTGTAACCAAATTCTGTTTTAGCCTTATGAATATTTTTTTCTGTGTTCTGGTTATCATATGAAGTCGTTAAATATTAATTTAATGTATCCTTGAATTATGAAAATTTGTATTTGTTTATTATTGTTGTTGATCACTGAAGAGTTGACACGGCTATAAAAATAATTTCTGAAAGGACAATAAATTAACTACAATTTTAACTTTATTTTTTGGCTAACAAAGAGGATCTACTATTAAAACTATAGCATTTAGGAAGTTTTGTGTGATAGTTACAGTAGCTTATGTCCTCATTTAGTGATACGACACAACCATTCATACAGAGACATGCTAAATTCATCATCTAATACTCTGAGTATTAATGTTTACAAATACTAGTCCACATTGTGATTTGACTTAAGTGTAATCACCTACTTTAGATTTAAATATTCCATGACGTTCTTAGTAAATGACATTTTCATGACTGGATTCTGATGGGCCAATCATGTTTAAGGTCTAAATCAGGGAAGTTATATTAAACGTCTGCATGTAGGGCTGGGCAATTAATCGAAAAGTTATCGTAATTGAAATTCAGAACCTATAATCGATCAGATTTTTCCAGGTCGATTATTTCGATTACTTTCCCTTTAAAAACAATAAAATTAAAATATTTGTTTACAGAAAGAAATGCACTGTTTAAAATATTATTTACAGGATATACAAGAGTTATGTTATTTAGAAGAGATACTGCTTATTTTCTTTAAATAAGAAAAAACATTGAAAATATTTTTTTTACTTTTTTTATAAGAACACTTAAAGTGACTGTTAGTTTTAGGCAATGTGTGCTTTAATTTCAGTTGTAAAACATTGATGTTTAATAAATAATCATAGATAGAAGAGCGCGTTTCCTTCAATTATTTTAAAATCAAGTAATGCAGCCTTCATTCAAAAATCTCTGTACAAGATTTGTCAGTGAACTATGATGGCAAAACAAACAAACAAAATGGTAATCGAGTTAAAATGTTGAATTAATTGAGATTCTAATTTTAGGCCAGATCTGCATGCAGGAATGCACACATTCAGAGAGCGCCGGTAAAGTAGGAATTGCATTGTGTGCAGCTTCTATTTGAATTTTATTTGATTTCTTACCCATTTCTTTTTTTCCCCCAGATGCTCATGCTCATGATATTGAAAAATAAAATATGAAATTCAGATTTGCTGCCAAAAGAGATGACTGGATCCAAATCCGAGTAGTATTGATGTAACGTGAGTGCTGGGGGTCTAATGCATCAGCAGAGCCTCACAGGTGTCCCCCGTCACAGCACTTCTCTGTGACTAATCCAATTCAAGAGCTCACCAGAGATATGTGTTCTCTCTGATAGCAGTAATAACCGTTCATCTTGTAATTGTCTTAATGGCACAGAATTGTCTCCCTGCAAATGCTTAGTTATTAGTGGTTGGCATTACTTATACACAACCCTGAAGAGAGACATCTTAGATCACAGTGAGTCCTAGAGAGGGTTTGGTGCTGCTTGTAGACGTCATTTTAAAGTTTGGACTGAGTGGGATTTTTACAATAAGTCTCTTATGCTCACCAAGGTTTAAAAAAAGTACATATGATTACAAATAATTTTAATGTTTAATGTCCATTTAATGGCAAAGCTGAATTTTCAGCATCATCAGTGTCACATGATCCTTCAGAATGCATTCTAATACGATTTCCTCATTATCTTCGGCTATTCTCGTAATAACTATGTACATTTGAATGCATTTATAAGCGTTGACACATTTCTGTAGTTTTGACTGCTATATTGCCAACCCCTAATTACATAAAAGCGGTCAAATAAAATATTAGCTATTGGTATCTGCCTCAAATTTCCTGATGGTTTCATCCCCACCGTTTATGATGGTCTTCTGACTCTGATTATTTTGCTTCATGCTTTTATCTGTATACACTAGTGCATATTTGATTTGATTAGATCAATATGAAAGCCGTCCTGTGCATTCATCAGCAGAAAACCTGCTGGCTGCAGGCCATCCTCTACCTCCATTACCATCCTCCTCCTCTCACCACTCAGAGCTTCTCCTCTGGCATTGCATAAGATCTCCGAATCACACACTCCTACTTCAGACTGCAGGCCTGGTGCAGGATGTCGAGGTTCATGGACTGCAGCTATTCTGGAAATCCTGCTGTCCTCCGGCAGCTTAAAGCATTGTGAGAAGAAAGTGACACGTGTGCTTCATACTTGCACATCTCTCAAAGAAATTGATCATGAAAACATTTGACTATAGAAGTCATTTGTTTGAGGTGGCTGCTGCTATTACGTTGGCGTTTCAGTCGTTGTGTCCTTTGTGTTTGGTGACGTATGAAAAGGATGTTTGAATGTTCTGATGGAGCTGCTGCAGTGCAGCTCTCGGTGGATCCTGTTTAATATAGATTCATTGAAGCTGTCATCTGTGCCCCAGATTTTAGTCCTGCGTTTTCATTCTGTCCCCAGTGCTGCTCAAAAGTGGATCAATCCCCCATCCTTTCCTCGTTACCCTGTGCTGTCCATCTCAATAGACAGGCTCTCTTTAACCAAAAACACTATTAGACTTAATACCTCTTCAGAGTGATTTTAAAATGAGAATTCACCGCTGTTTATTGATTCAGATATTTCAGAACCACTTGTTTGAGTTTGAGATGAGCTGCATAAACACTGCTGACTAAATGTTTTTCATTACTCGAAGTAGTAAAACAGACAATTTAACTAACTGATAATAGACCTAAAACAAATTAATGTCTTTCTTCTTGTGTATTTTCTCTGTAATGGCTTGAAAAAGCACAATAGTCAGCTACAAAATGCTAAATACATTTAAAATAAGCTGTAAAGTAGTTGTAATAAAATATATTTCCGTACATACCTGCAGACAATTTAAAAAAAAAAAAATTAAGGCCACGTGAGGGATGCAAAATAATTTATGGTATAAATTATTATTGCATAGAATGTTTTTGGGAAGCTTGTCAAATTAATATTCACAAAGTTCCTCTAATCTATACTTTTCAGCAAAGACGCTTACGCACACACACACACAAAAACCTTTTTCACAAAAATATTAAGCAGGACAGCTGTTTTCAACATTGTTTTATCAGCATATATAAATTATTTCTGAGGGAGTAATGATGCTGAAAATTCACCTTTGCTGTTATCGAATGTCGAATTAATGCATTAACCTTAAAAAGTTACTCGCCAATCAAAACTTTTAAATGGTAGTCAGCAAAGTAGGCCATGCTGCCCATCTCCAGTGCTTGGTCACCTGATTCCAGTCCAGCCATTATAGCCTGTTTATAATTGCAGCAGTGTGCTGCCTTGGCAGAACAGTGCTATTTTCCACAAGCTCATGCAGGGACACACAGTTCACAGCACACAGGCAGACATGTGAGTTTCACGGTCAAGGTGAGAGGAAGGTGTTAATGAAACTGTGGCAGACCAGAGAGCCTCCTAAACGGTGCGTTGGTGTGAAATCGCACAGTAAGAGCTCTGGAAATCGTTTGCAGGTCTCTGATTGACCGTTTTGCCTGCCGCCCATCTCCTACCTGACGGGTGTCACTCAGGCTGTTTTGTTTATTGTGTCTCCTCTTCTAGATGCCCCACCCATCGATAGAGAGGAACTGTTTGTCCAGAAACTGCGGCAGTGCTGTGTTCTGTTCGACTTTGTGACCGATCCACTAAGTGATCTCAAGTACAAAGAGGTGAAGCGAGCCGGCCTCAATGAAATGGTGGAGTACATCACACACAACCGCGACGTGGTCACAGAGTCCATCTACCCTGAAGCTGTCATCATGGTAAGGGGGCACAAACATTAACACACCCTCATTGCTTTTCATACATGATGTTTGTACATATAAGACATGTGTGGCTTAGTTCACACCACCCCATCAACCTTCAGTGACCAACTCTGATTCTAAATAAAGTACCACGTTTCAAAAATCACTTGGCAGATTTTTCAAAATATAATAATCCTTTTTTTTTTTTTTTTTTTTTATGGAAATTGCCCCTTTAATTCAGTTTCCATGGCAACAATAATCCTCTCATACCATCTCGAGATCCCTCAATTGTGAACACAACCTCAGCTGCACTGCATTGTGTGACGCACCTTTCACAAGAACTTATTCAAAGTAACAATACAAAGTAAAAATAAAAATCATGATTCTTCATCTGCTCTAATTTAATCACAAGTAATTTTCTGATTGAGTCCATTTAGTTTCTGTACCACCCGCAGTTGTAGATCTGTGCACAGTACACATGTATGTCAAACATTAGCTTCCGCTGTTTCTCTCCGGTTGACCCACATTGATTAGCTGATTCTCATCCGGTCAGGAGTTGGCGAGTACACACCCCTGCTTATGACACATCTTCTGCGACCAATTGAAGGTAATAGCTTTTGCTTGACCGATGCAGAGGTGATTACCAGCCAGACCCCGGATAAAATCTGCTCAAGTGTACACCAGGGAATTATGGGTAATCATAAATCAAGGCCTAGACACCTGCGTTTCCTTTCGGCCGTTTATAATGCAAAGAGGAGATCTGATTAAAAAAAAATTTAATTGAAAAATTAACGTACACTGATGTAAACACAAATGTGAGATAAAAAGGTTTGAACTTGGAACTGTGAGATAAAAAGTTGCTAAATGTTTTATTTTGTGGCGGAAACAAGCTTCCGTGCTCTCCTGATTCTTGACCAGTTCTCACAATGAACACCTTTTATACAGATGCGGATTACAGATCTTTCATCAGCCAGCTTTAAATACTTCAGCATGCTGGAGGCCTGAGTCGACTCTAGTCTGAGGCTGTGGTCGAAACATTGCGTCATTTTGACAGAGACAGCAGTGCCGCCCCTCTGCAGTAGTAACACTCCTGTCCTCCTCCTCAGCCATTTTGGGACAGCAGTATTAAGCAGTATCTTACCACTTGTCACTTCAGAGGGAGTTGATGTTTTGGATCTTACATATTTAATGCCATGGATTCTTTATGGGAGCGAAAGAAGGATGACTTTTCCCTGAAGTTTGTTCATAACTGCCTGAAATGAGTTTTAGTGCGTAATTTTCAGTGTGCAAACATTAAAGTGAAGGTCACAGATGATTGCAGAGATGTGTGTGTGTATATTTATAGGTGTGTGTGTGTGTATATATCAGTAGTTAACATTTGAAGTGGACCATAAAATCAAACTTGTCCTAAGACAAGAATGGGTATTGTTTTTGGTTTTGAGACAACTTTGAAAGGTTTTGCTCCACTTTAAATGTTGACTACTGTGTGTGTGTGTGTATATATATATATATATATATAGGGTAACACTTTATATTAAGGTGTAATACAGGGTAATTACCTAATTAGGTACTTGGGTAGTAGCCATTGTACTTACTTGAACTACTACAACTCACTTGGTCTTAACATTACTTGATATC
>JAUMHI010000054.1:4552987-4563054 GCA_032359435.1 Enteromius unitaeniatus | reverse complement strand
AATTAGGTACTTGGGTAGTAGCCATTGTACTTACTTGAACTACTACAACTCACTTGGTCTTAACATTACTTGATATCCTGATATCAAGATATTTTGTTCACATGATGACAGATAATGTGTATTTCTTTCCAGTTTTCTGTGAACTTGTTCAGGACTCTGCCGCCCTCTTCCAACCCCACGGGAGCAGAGTTTGACCCAGAGGAGGACGAACCCACTCTAGAGGCAGCTTGGCCTCACCTGCAGGTGTGCACGCCGTTATCAACACTGTAATGTCATGGTTATCAAAGTCTTCAGTGTATGTTGCTGGTAGCTCTTGGAGTTTTTGTTCTGTAATCTATTGAGGGAAAAGCTGTAGCTAATAGATCACCAGTGTTGTATACATTGAATAGCACTGTGCTAAAGTTTGACTGCTCGTGTAGAGCGATGCAGTCCAGCCAGTGAGGTTGGAACAAAGCGTCTGTCTCAAATGATTAAAAAGCCCATTCGTTCAGGAACTGACAGCATGTATTGTTTTGGCAGCAAAGAGGACCAGACAGTTACATTAATCATGTATTAGTATTGAGTTTTATTACTATCTCTCCTTCTCACCTCCTCTTTCTCCTTTCCTCAGCTGGTGTATGAATTCTTCTTAAGATTCCTGGAGTCACCTGACTTCCAGCCCAACATTGCCAAAAAATACATCGACCAAAAGTTTGTACTCTCGGTGAGTGACCTATAGCTGCGTCACCAGCACCCTATCAGAGGAAGAGACACACTCCCTCTGAGAGGCCCAGCTACTCTTACAGGTTTTACAAGCAGTGTAGAAGTGCAGAGATCAGCACTTGCCTGAGTAGAATACCAAGTCAAGTTTAAAGCAAGGGTATAATCACCATGCCAGCATCACTTTGAATTATTGGTGAATCAGAGCAGGATTCTGGACCTAGAAACTCTATTGTTGTTTCAAACGACCACATTTTTGAAAATTGGGTTTTAAAACACATCTTATGCCTCGTATTCCTTTTCAGCTTCTTGAGCTTTTCGACAGTGAAGACCCCCGAGAGCGGGACTTCCTGAAAACCATCCTGCATCGCATCTATGGGAAGTTCCTGGGCCTGAGAGCCTACGTTCGCCGGCAGATCAACAATATATTTTACAGGCAAGACTAATCCACCTCTAGAAACGTTCTCATCCATAAACTCTGCAATGCTAGACAGAAACTGTGAGCTCTTAGAAACAAGTCTGTGAGAAAAAGTGAGACGGGTGTCTCCTCCAGAATTCATCCATTGAGTCGATGTCCTTGATCTCGCACTGTAGGTTTATATACGAGACGGAGCATCACAATGGAATTGCAGAGCTTTTAGAAATCTTAGGAAGGTGAGTGTGACCACTATCAGTGTTGCCATGACAAACCTGAGAGGAGGTCTTTCTCTCTTTGCTGAACTTGTCCGTCACATGACTGGTCTCTCACTCTTCCCACAGCATAATTAATGGCTTTGCCCTGCCACTGAAAGAGGAGCACAAAATGTTCCTCATCAGAGTGCTACTGCCTTTACACAAAGTCAAGTCTCTCAGCGTCTATCACCCACAGGTACGCTTAAGGAGAACACTCTTTTGGAGCTGTTTTTGTGGGAGAAAAATACACAAACGCACAATTATGCTGAATATTAGCATGACTGCATCTGAAGAGCACTTTTGCGTTTTTGATCGCACCTTTTTGACTCTTCTGGAATGATTATTCCTGATTTGATTTGAGGTGATATGTTTGATAATTCTCTATTTATGTTTTAAAGTGTCAGAACAAGCACAAGTAAAGTTTTACCGCATTAGCAGCGGTAACTACACTTCCAGTCAAACGGTTGGAAACAGTACGATTTTTAAAGATGTTTCTTATTTTCATCAAGGCTGCATTTATTGGATCAAAAATACAGGAAAAATGTAATATTGTGAAATATTATTGTGATTGTAAAATAACAGTTTTCTATTTTAATATACATAAAATCTAATTTATTCCTGTGATGTTCAGCTGTGTTTTCAGCATCATTACGCCAGTCTTCAGTATCACATGATCCTTCAGAAATCATAATAATATACTGAGTTATTATCAGTGCTGGAAACTGTTGTGCTGCGTAATACTTTTTTATTGGAACCTGTGATTTATTTATTTATTTATTTCCGGATTATTGAATGAATAAAACATTAAAAAGAAGAGAATTTGTTTTATATAGAAATCCTTTCTAACAATATACACCACCATTCAAACGTTTAGGCTCAGTAAATTATAGTTTATTATTTTTTTGAAAGAAATTAAAACTTTTGTTCAGCTAGGATGTGTTGAATTGAAAAGAAAAGATTGATATTTTTAACAAATGCTGTTCTTTATAACGTTTTAATTATTAAAATGATCCTGATAAAAAGTATTGCAGTTTCCAAAAAAAAACAATTGCCATCACAACTTTGGCAACATTTATCGTTTCTAATAATAAATCACCTTAATAAAATGGCCACCATGGTCACGACCCATCTTGAAAAGTTTCCCCCCCTCACTTCAACTAGTATATACTAATGTGCCACAAACAGGAAGTTAATATCACCAACCATTTCCATTTTATTAAAGTGTATCCATCATATAAATGGCCTACCCTGTATTATAAATCTTACTGTTTTCAGACGTTTGACTGGTAGTGTAGTTACGGCAAAGTCCACTTTTTCTAAAAATCTTTCACATGTTCTCATTGACAGTGATATTTAAAGGGGTCAAACGCCTATGAAGATTGCATAACTGCATTAGAAAGAAACCTTTTTGCTGGCATATGGCCCACCCCTTCCTCTGTATCCATAGTGTGCACTTTATGATTAAGTCTTATAGCTTATGACTTATGCACCATGTATTAATAGACTGAAGAATAGCAGTGGATGAACGTTAGTCATCATATTCTGTTCTTCGTTATGTCAGTTTGGAAAAAAGTAATTTCCTGTGCTTTCAGCTGGCCTACTGCGTGGTGCAGTTTTTGGAAAAGGACAGCAGCCTCACTGAACCTGTAAGATTTACAGTCTTGGCAACTGCACCTTTGCTGTTTCCTGTCACTATTAATAAAATTTTCTTTCACATTGTCGTGTTTGAATTCTCTTTTCTTGGTGAACTTGAGAGAGCAAAGATGGCCTCCTGACAGCTTTTTGTCGCCTTCTACCTCAGGTGATTATGGGCCTCCTAAAGTTCTGGCCCAAGACCCACAGTCCTAAGGAGGTGATGTTTCTGAATGAGCTGGAGGAAATCTTGGATGTCATTGAGCCCTCAGAATTTGTTAAAGTCATGGAGCCTCTCTTTAGACAGCTGGCCAAGTGTGTGTCAAGTCCGCACTTCCAGGTATTACATAAAATATCTTTACATGTTTTTTAGTTTTGTTTGTTTGTTGGGTGATAGTTGTCCATGAGTCTCTTGTTTCTTCTGAACAGTTGAACTGCCTGCTGTTCTTCAGAAAAATCCCTCAGCTCCCATAAATTATTTTTTGCATATTTGAACCCTTTCCACAATGACTGTAAGATTTTGAGATCTATCTTTCCACGCTGAGAACAAAACAGAATTATGCTGTCTTATTCTGCCATTAAGGATGGGATTGTCTCACTACATGTAAACATTCTTTGTTTTTTTCTTTTTACTTTGGAATTCTTCAGCTTTTGAGAACTGCTGGTTTCTCTGGTAGTGGGCGGAGCTAATGCATTTAACAACAATCTCATTGGCTGGCGCTCACCTGTTGTCATACGTTTGGATTTCAGCAAATCAATTCGAGCGGATGCAGACAACGTGATAAATATTCATGAACCCAGCAGCTCATTAACCCTAGTGCGGGTTATATTGTTATTAATAGTAGAGTTCGTAGGATTACAATTTACGTTTATAGCAATTATTTTTTGAGAATTTTTTTATAGAAACACTAAATAATAAGCAATATCTTAAGCACCACCACCCTCTCAGCTCAGCTCAAAGCTCAAACTAAAGCTCTGTCCTCTTATAATGTTAAATTAGCTCAATATCATATTATAATGTTATAAACAAATACTATGGCAAATCAATTTGATGGGTGTCTCTCACCTTGTCCCACAGAAACATTAAAATAGTGTATTTAGAGTACAGTGTTTTATAATAATAATTGATTCTGTTTAGTGTGTGTGTATATATACTAACTGTATATAATGATCCTGTGTGTTTTAGGTTGCTGAAAGAGCACTGTATTACTGGAACAATGAGTACATCATGAGCCTGATCAGTGACAATGCCGCCAAGATCCTCCCCATCATGTTTCCCGCTCTCTACAAGAACTCCAAGAGCCACTGGAACAAGTACAGCCACTCTTCTCTTCTGGAATTGTCACAGCCTGATTTTACTCTAAGACAGATCGTATTGAAAACACCAAAAGGAAATGGCATTCTGTTCAAATGTCTGGACTAATAGACCTGTGTTTCCTCCTGCAGGACAATCCATGGGCTTATCTACAATGCTCTGAAGCTCTTCATGGAGATGAACCAGAAGCTGTTTGATGACTGCACTCAGCAGTACAAGGCTGAGAAGCAGAAGTATGTTAATGAGGGAGTTTGTGTTTGCTTGCTCTCACATGAAGTGTCAGGCAAGATCTTGTCAGCAGTTGTCATTTATGGTTGATGATGTCTAAATTAGCAGTTGTCCTTGCTTTGGTCAAATTTCTATTAGTCGTGGAAAACGAATGTATGCACGTACAGACACGAGTGGCTCTCTCAGATGTATTTGTTGTTTTACTGTTCTTCTCAGAGAGAAGTACAAACTAAAGGAGCGGGAAGAAATGTGGCATAAAATTGAGGAGCTAGCAAAACAGAACCCTCAGGTAAACACCCTCCCACTAGCCATCAAAAGTTCAATTTCTTTCTTTTTTTAATGATCCTTTTGTTCAGTGAGGAAAGGCTTTGTAACGTTACAGACTTTCACTGTTTCAAAGAAATGCTGTTATTTTATGCTTTCTATTCATCACCATTTTCACAAAAATATTAAGCAGCTCTATCTTTTCTGTGTTGTTAATTTTACTGTAGCATATTATAATAATTTCCAAAGGATCATGTGATATTGACAACTGGATTGATGCACCACAGGAATAAATTTAATTTTACAACAACTACATTTAAGTTTTAATAATGTTTTTTTTTTTTTTTATGTTTTTTAATCTCACGCAGTTCTGACTTTATGGGCTGCTTTCCCGGATAGGGATTAGATTAAGATTTGCTAATTTAGGACATTGAAGAATTTTGAGAAACATGTCTTACAAAAATGCATTATCTGTGAGCATTTTAAGACCAAACAATAATGTATTTTAATATCTCCGTGCAAGCTTTTTCCAGTTTAGACAGCTCTTAACATTTATTTTAATTGGGGCCAGGACTCGATTAAAAAAATTAATCTAATTGATTAGAGGCTTTGTAATGAATTAATCAAAATTAACGCGTTAAAGTCCCGGCCCTAATTTTAATCTAGGACTAGTCTTAAACCCTGTTCGTGGAAAGTATATTACGCAGTTCTGACTTTATTAAAAATATGTTTTAAACAGTTATGCACTGAAGTCATGTGTATAGATATTAAGTCATTAAAGTAATTAATGTTATTAGATGTTTCAGTATGGCTAGTGGTACAGATGCATTTATCTTTATTCCCAGAGCATTGTGTGTTACTAAAACAGCCAGGTTCCCTTAATTACTGATAAGTATAAGGGGGAGCCTGTTTTCTTTCTTTCTCTTTTTTTTTTTTTTTACTTCTTCACAAAATTAGAATTAATTAACTCCAAACTACTCCTGACAAGTGTAATTACCACAACTCCTCTCTCTTGAGTTACAGTGTGCTCTAAGGGCAAGGGCAGAGTTTAATCGGATGTGTTTGTCAACAATGTGTTTTGGATTTTCACAGAGCACAAAGATTCAGCTGCGGCCCGGTCTGGCTCAAGAGGAGGTGAGTCATTTATTTCTCATAATAGTTATGTATTCATCTTACTCTTTGGGTTACTTTTGCTCTGTTAAGGTGTTTAGGGTAGGCGGTATGAACAAAATCCTATATGAGTAATTCAATATCAGTTTTGCTGGGAACATAAATAGTTTATATTTTAATAACCATACAGTTAAGCCTATTTTAAACACTGAAAGATGCTTTATTTGATCTGATCGTGGTTATTTTTCTCATTATATATATTTGTGATTTTATGGATGCAAACAAAACGTATTCATAATGGATAATCTGGATCAACATTATGTAATACTGAAGTTAAAGACACAGATTTCTTTTCGGATGAACCATATTGAAGGCTTTCGTAAAATGGCTTATATACACACAATTTGAATTCTTTATCAATTCAACAAGTTGCGAGTATAAACACATTAACGTGAGGAGGTTTGAACTGAGGATGTGTTTGTGTATGTGCAGTATATGATGTATAATGAAGGAGGGATGCCCCTGTTCTCAATGGAGACGGAGACCCCTACAGTCGAGGACATCCAGCTGCTGAAGAAGACCGTGGAATCAGAAGCCTCGCAGGTACAATCAAACATGTCGATTTTCACTGGAGCAAGAGATACACGAACAATGGATTTGTGTATTAAAGGGATAGCTCCCTCCAAAAAGGAAGTGTGATGTTTATCTGCTGACCCCCTGGGCATCCCCGATGTAGGTGACTTTGTTTCTTCAGTAGAACACAAATGAAGATTTTATACTCAAACCGTTGCAGGCTGTCAGTCATATAATGGAAATCAATGGGCACCAAATGTTCCAAAAGCATTGAGAGTACAAAAAAAACAAGTTAAGACACGAAACTAAATATTTCAGTACTTATATAATCTTTCACCTCTTATACACCACAATCTCTGACTGTCCTGAGATCATTCACAACATCCGGCACATAGAGATCTATACAAAAGGATCTACGTCTATATTTTTTTTTTATGCCAGGACACATTGATGCATTGATTCAGGCAGTGTAAAGATGCTTTCGGTCTGGTTTGAACCACAGCAGTCTGTGATCTCTATTATGTTTCAGTAAGACTTTCATATTGTCTCTATGGGGTCATCTATTAGACTGTGGCTGTTAAGTGCGGCTCTACGGCTCTGGCCAGAGCAGGTATTTTTAAAAGGGGGGGCGTGGCTACTCGATATGTCCCCGCCTTGTCTTCCTGTTTCAAAAATTACGTCACCACATAGAATAACGCTGCATGTTTCAAAGCACTTAAAAACTGAGGTACACTTTAGGATTTAGTTTGGCTGAAGGTGCACCGTCTCAGTAATTAAACTGTTTTCTTCACAGGGGTTGAAAGATATTAAGAAAGACAAGGTTTTGATGAGGCGAAAGTCTGAGCTGCCGCAGGACGTGTATACTATAAAAGCCCTGGAAGCTCACAAGCGAGCGGAGGAGTACCTGACGGCCAACCAGGAAGCCCTCTGACCGGGGAGCACCACCGCCCTCCACCGCGCCTAAACTGTCCCTCTCGTCTTGGTCCAAAATCGTCGCCTGCTGTAACCCACCTCTCTATCCCTCTGCCTCTCTTCCTCCCTCGCTGTTGGAGAGCCCCGTCAGCAAACATCCAGTGGAGAGCTCCTGTGAACTCTGTCCCACAAACACTTTCCAAAATCTTGACAGATCCATAGCTGCTGATCCTCGCATCCGACAGAAGCAGTGTGGATTACAAATACTCAAAGTATGCTCTTCTTGTGGTTTGCTTTTCTCTCCACACTCCACTTTGTTTTATGCAACCACTTTATCCATTTGTCTGCATGTTCCCTGTCCTGTTTGTTTTTTTTGTTTTTTTTTAAACCACCGCTTAAGAGCTTCTCCTGTATTCCAGTCACTGCCTCTGTAAATCTGTTCGCAATGAAGGGGCTTAACTAGACGAATCACGTTACTCAAGATAAGTGAAGACCTCAATGCAGATGGTGCGTTGGATCCACAAACATGAGCCGTCAGGGCTATACTTGATGTCAAACAAAAAAATACATGGAGAAACTTTACGAATTAAGGAAAGCAAATTGGAGATCTTCCCCTCAGATGCTTTTCTAAGTATACACCTGAAACTGTTTCTCCATAGTGGCCTGGTGCTGTAAATGCTTCGGGTAGTCATCTGAAGAAGTCATTTTTGAGGTCACGGCCACATATTAAGAGGCAGAGGCTGAAGAGCTCCCAAATCCGTTTGCTGTTTTCCCAGTGACTGTGTTAATGATCGTCAAAAACAAAAAATAAGGGGAGATTTGTGTAAGCAATCATCTCTATATACACCACCAGCAGAGCGCTTGATGAAAATGCTGTAAAAGTAGTAGCGGAAAAGACAAGAATGTGCCTGCAATGGCCTTTCAGTCTTTTAGTTTTAAGACTGATACCTCTTTTCACCGCCTAGCTTCAGTAAGGCGTCTTGCTTTTGCTTCGTAGGTTTCTGTGATGTATGAAATCCAGAAAACAGCGAATCCCGTCAAGCCTTTAAAAAGAGGAGCGTTACAAGATGGGGAATTACTTCCTTGTCTTGTCCGGAATTGTATGTATTCCCCCATCCCCACACACACTTTAAAGCGCCTAAGGAATATTTTTGTTCAGGAATAAAGAGTCTGGAGAACATGCACTGGTCTAGTGTACGATCAAGCGCTATACAATCCTCCTGATAGGACTATATACTTGCAGAGAAAAGATACTCGCTTTCCTGTCCAGGCTTGATATATGGAAAACCAACAGCCTGCAGTCGCTGTCGCAAATACTTGTGTACTGTATATTGTCATATATATTGCTTATGATCGCGCCCCTTCAGCACTCCCTCAAGTTTATCTTTTCTTTCATTCGGTTGGCTGCTGATGCATGATGTCCCCTCTCTGTTGTAAAGGTCTGTCTCGTGAAGTGTCACTTTGATCATTCCAATAGCGAGGGAACATTTACTCCTCCTACAGGCTGCTGGACTGTAACTGCTGTGCTTTCAAGCTGCTACACTTCTCCCATCGCTCCAAACACGCGCATACGTTTCGATTCATGCAGTTACAGCCTATTAGTATGCAGTGCAGAGGTGAAGTCTTGAAATCATTAGCCGTTTGAAGTGTTGTAACGTCACCTTGAGCCTACGGGAATGACTTGTCCGTGCAATCGAGAGCATGAATTGCCAACCTTGTTGCCTCTAAACAATAGACCAAAACATTCCAGAAACAATCAAGAAGCAACTTCACTCTTGAACGCAGCATGCTTCCTTTCTCAAAGCAGCTTGACGGGCGGATGGGGCCGGTGCAGCAACAAGAAACCGAAAGTATGGGTCTCTCCACACTCACCCGTCCCTTTCCCTCCTCTCCCAGTCCTCCTTCCCGAGTCTGACACTAATCTTAAGCTGCTTTCCAGGTCATATGTACATATGTTGTACTTTAATTAGGTTGAGCATTACATAGTATGAAAGTCATATTTTGTACAGATGTTCATGTATGTACAGAACAAAAATAAAGAAACACAAAAGATGTGACGGCCATTTGTGTTGCTTGAGCCGATATATAAAGGATCATTCACTTGTTGCACAGGATGCACCACTACATGCCTATATTGTTATACAAAAGTAAAATTCTCCACCTTACAAAAAACACACTGCATCATTAATACAACTGGGTTGAAAAACATTTTTTGCCTACACTGTAACTGCATCAACTGGACGGTGCATCAGTTCAAAGCAATTATAAGGAAAGCTATTAATGATTTCCATTTGAAGAATTTCAGTTTGTATAAACACAACCAAAGTGAGGAATGCCTTGATTTGTTGGAGATGTCCGAAGCTCTGTTTGGTGTGTTTTTGCAGTAGACTGGTTTCACTTGCGGTCCAGTCTCAGGTCTGCAGAGCTCTGTCTTGACTGAAGCGTCTGCTGGACCATGTCCTTCCACTGGTCGTCCGAGATCTCCTGGGCCCAGGCAGGGATTCCTAGTGTCGGCAAATTTACTGCCGCCATTGTCCTTTTCACCAGCTCAACATGATCTGTGAGCACAAAAGAGAAACCGTAAAATATGTTTTATAATGCTGGTAATTATATTGGTTGATATTAGTGCGTTATAAGGTAATGGATATTTTATCCTTTTAAA
>JAUMHI010000054.1:4523460-4538354 GCA_032359435.1 Enteromius unitaeniatus | reverse complement strand
AACTAACCCAACCCTAAACCTACCTATTACAAAAAACATGCAAAATCATGAATTATATGGTTTTATGAGCATTTTTGTTCTCCTGGTTCTGTCTCTTCTTATAAAGCATTGCTCTACAAACTGAGCTACACCAACCCTGAATTGTGAGGCAGATATAATAGTACAAAACATTAATATGCAAATGTCCTGTTGCCGATGGGGCGCAACTGTATTATACTGTAGTATCTGTTGTGTCGTTTTTTACCGCTATTGTAAAAACAACTTATACTGGTGTATTGGTTGGAGGACAGGTTGTTCTACACCCCTTAGTTAATCAGCTCTCATTTCTCACTGGTTTTAAGAATACATTTTGGGTAGGATTAGGTTTAGGGGTAACAGTTGTAATTAGTCTATATTTTTGGACAGTAATGTTGATCCAGGATCATGTCCTATTTGGCAAAACTTTTCGACATACTTAATATGCACATTCATGCGATCAGGTAGCCCGAGAGGTTTACAGAGATTCGCTCAGACACCTGCTGATTTAATCTGTCATGCTCTGATTCAATGGCACATTGATTTATGCTGAAGAAGGATGTGTGATCTGCCATAGTGAACATTTCAATTGTTAACGGGGCTGTGTTTCCTGGGGTTGAGTTTATGACAGCAGTGAAACAGGTGTGACTGTCTCCATCCTCCAGCCTTTGTGGTTCACCTCACGGGGGTCCTCAACCAGACACCACAGTGCGTGGGCTCACTGCATGTGAAAACCAGAGCGATCTAAATTTATTCCTACCATGAAACCCTATCTTCCCTCTCCAGAACCCCCGTGGCCGAGCTCAGCGTCATGGTGCCAGTGAAACATGCAGGTGTGGGTTTCCCTTCGGTTTTAACCCCAGGCGGGCCACATACACTGCCCAAGCCCAAGATCTCTCTGGGGAGCAGGTGGAGTGTAATAGAAGGCTTGCCGGACAGCGTCTGTAGGAGCTGAGGAATAAGTAACTAGATCCTTCAGCCTCAGTATCCACTCAGCCGTTTGCACTGCTAGAAAAACATTTTGCCAGGACAGACAAGCGAGGACGGATTATGTCCAGTGAGGCTCCAGAACGCTGGGTTAACTGAAACATAGGATCGTTGGAAAAATAAGCCTCTACCTACAGAATAGCCCCAACCAAAAACATATATATATATTTACTGTACATAGTTTTCAGTATGTAGTTCCCAGTTAAAATAAAGTAAACCACTGGGTGTATTACCAGTTTATATCCGTTTCAAATGAAAAAATCACAAATTTATTTAAATGCAGTTTTGTAGCCAATCACAGGCATCTCTGCTGAATGAAATGGCCAATCAGAAGTGTTTTCTGTAGGTTAATCGGAAGAATCCCTTTTTGAACTAATTGTTGTTTTTGTAAGTTTACAGAGTTTGATTTATCGACCAATTCGTACGTATTCATACGAGGTGCCAAATTCGTACTAATTCATACTCGTATGATTTTGTACAATTCGTCTAAAAACCCTTGATGGGTAGGTTTAGGGGCGGGGTTAGGTGTAGTTCATTCATACAGATTCATATGAATTGGCAACTCGTAAAATCCGTACGATATAGAATAAATCATATGAATTTGTACGAGTGAGGTCGTACAAATTTTTACGAATTAGCCACCTCGTAAAATATGTACGAATTGCCGTGAGATCAGGTTGGATTTATCAGGAATTTATACTGTTTCAAGAGTGACAAACATGAGTGTAAAAAGGTGGATCCACTAAATAATATTTAGCAGCATCTACAAATAAAACACATCTTTTGATGTGTCCTTTTTTAAGGCACTATTTTAAAAAATGTAGTTTTTGAATTAAATCTAAAAATTTTCAATAGTGCATTGAATCTTTTCAATTTTTATCATTTAAGTGTATTCAGTAGGTTGCTTCATATTTATAAGGTATTGCAGTTTAGCATAAAACAATTCAACAATAATAAAACTATCCATTGATCGGACATTTACTCATAATACTTAAGTACTTTCAAAAGTAAATGCTTCTATACTTTCAACTAAGTAAATATTTGTGGCTTTGTCACCTTGATATTAATACATTTAGATGTTTGTGTCATAATTTGTCTCCATATATTGCTTTTCTCACATAGTAAATTTGCTAAGTAACTCACCTGGCATTCACAGAATGCATTTTAATTTTTAGCTTTTGTTACCACTATCTGTTAGCTCAGGTTTAATGTACTGTACATTAATTTCTGTTATTGTTTACTGTATGTGCGATACATACAACTTATGACTGAATAAAAGGAATATGCCTGTTTTTAACAAAAGAAAGAAAGTTTTTTCCTAAAAGAAAGAAAGTCATTGACAAAACTTTTTTTAATGAACTTTTTTGGAGTGGCGATATTTTATTATTATTTCTGTATATACTATGATATTTACATAAAGTTTACGTTATATGATATTGCTAAAATGAACATTATTTTGAGTATTTGGTGTAATGCAATGTGCTTATGTGGTTAAAAAAAAACATTATTTTCCACAAACTACATTTTTGTTTCTCCTCTAAGCCCTGCCTCCTGAAACGGGGCGATTTGTACAAAGCTCATTGTTTGACTTTCACAACGACACACAGCATCTCCAGAACATGGCACCTGCAGCAACACTACAGCGAGAATAATAGCTCCGCCTCCTTTCTTTGCAAACATTTGGGAAGTGTTTGAAAATAAACTCACTCTGTGATGTAGAAAAGTGGGGGGCTTGTTTAAACAAGCCATTCTGCAGCAATTCTTAACATATTTTAATTAAGTTGCCCAAACAACATTTATATCTTTAATATCTTTGCATTCATGTTTATATTTTATGACTTATATCTTTTAATAACATTTGTAGAACTATTCAGTGTACCAATGTACCATGGCTAGTAGCTTTGAAATGTTCAGCAGGCACTGATAGTGTTGAGGAACGGCCAGCAACATATATGATTTCTGATTTCTTATTTCACGTTGTGGCAGTAGTCGCTGGCACAGACTCGAGCACTGTCAGTCTGTCTGTATCAGTTTTGCATTGCAGTGGCTTGTTTCCAGGTTTGAGGCTCTCAGCTGGAAGCTTCTTCCAGGAGATACTGGCCCCACTGACCTGCACTATAATCCATCTTTGCAGACATGCACTGATCAGGTTTTCCCCCCCATCTTCAACGGCAAGCACAACTGACATTTCTTCAAGCTCGATTAGACGCTCAGAAGAAGCACTATGGGCACTGACCTTTGCCCCCAGCACGCGTGTAAGACACAAACTCTTGCGCCCAACAACTGAGACGCAGATTTGTCACATTCTCTAAGCAGACAGGAATTTCACAGCTGAATACTCAAGAGACAGATCCGTCGTAACGGTACCATCAAAGGCCTCTGATTCTTAGTTTTATGTAATCTGCTCACCAGGATCTTGTTGCAGCACAGTTGGCAGAAACTGTTTGAGGAAATTAACAGGCTGTGTGGCCAATTCTTATAATTAACTTGCTCCAACATTATCTTTTGTAAATACTCAGTGTTTTTACTTGTGATATATTGAGTTTCACCGCTATACATGCTTAACAGATATTTTAAATATAAGCTATTGCTGTTATTTCATAGTAATTTTACAGTAATAGTTTACTGTTTCCTGTAAAATCAATCCAGTAGCACTTCATTTTACTATCCTGTTCTTCATGTACATACTATGTATTTTGATTATAATAACTAGGTGCTAACCATTAACATTAACCCATTTAGTTACCTCATATTACCCATTCCTTACATTGTGCATTCACAAAGGATAAAAAACGAACAAGCATTCGGTAAACTCTCATAAAGAGAAATATAATGAATAGCTGATTGTTTTTGATCTGAACTTATATTCTAAACTATGTAGGCTAATAAATATATCCCGGGTGTATATCATTGCAACTATTTAATCACCCAACTACATTTTTTCATATAATACATGCAATATGCTTTTATAGCAAATATTGGCTCTGCGATTGTAAATATCAATGTAAAATATACTGTAAAATACATTGTCACACAGCTGTAATCTGCAAAATGTAATCTGTAAATACTGATATTATAAACATAATATATCATATACAAATCAATGACAAACAAACAAGAAGCACATTTTTATTTCTGTGATTTGCATCCCGTTAAATGACTGCAAATTAGTTGTAAAGAATACTGTTGAAGTTGTAAATTTTAAAAGGTGTATTACACGTTTTCTCAAAATTCATAAAAAATATGAAAATGGTTAGAATTACATGATATCTATGCCCTTTAATAATGTATGCTCAGGCATTGCATTTAAGAAAAAAGCTCATATAAAAAAAGCTAATATAAAATATGCTGAGGCATTGCATTTAAGAAAAGTTATTTAGAATTAATAAAATATTAAACCTTTTTTTATATTTGGAAGTTATTATGTGTATACTGGATATTACTGTAAAAACATACAAAGAATGTGTTGCAACCACCACTTAAAAACATACAATAAAAAATAAAATAACATCATAATTGTATGAAATATATTTACCTTGGGCTTCACAGTTAGGTTGAAATAGCACACAGCAGCCACAGAGCAGCAGAACTACAGGGAGTTTCATGGTGCAGGGCAATCTGCAAACACATTAGCATTCAGGAAATTTTTAGAAACCTTTGGACAGTTTGCTGTTAACATACTACTGAATATAAGTATAAAGCAAGAAATGAGGCACTTAAATCAAGACATGCTTGCATAGCCTCCAACATGAGTCACAACAGCCCAGGATGAAGATCTCTGAGCACTTTCACTCCCCCTAAACAGAGCAACACCTGACTATGGACCATCCGACAGACACACTTAATAATTCAACTTAACACTTAATAATTAAAAGCACTGCGTGAATCTTTCATGACGGACATTTACAAGACCACATCACTCCTTCACTACCTTGTTTGTCTATGTACAAATCCTGCTGAGACAAGCGCTGACAGAAAAAGTGTTGCGTTGTGTTTGATGCTCTTGTGCCAAACCTGCTCTCTGTTAAGCAGTATTTTTTAATACATTTATATAGTTTAAAGTAAAATAGCTGCACAATAACAACACATTGCAGCCTCACCTCTTTTGAGCTCAGCACAGATTTAGTTGCTGTCCCTTTAAATAGAGATGAAATGGTATGAAAATGATCCTAAATGATCACAGATATCAGTATTATCACATTTTGCTTACAAATTGTCAAAAATCAACAAACAACAAAATTTTCATTGTTATTGAAAATAGCGAACATAAAAAGTGCCTTTGGTTAAAAACAACCGTCATTGGTATTTAACAGTGCCTTGCAAAAGTATTAATACCCCTTAATTTTTTCCACATTTTGTTATGTTGTTACTTTAAGTTGAACTGCTTAAAATGTATTTTTCCATTTTCAGTCTACACTCCATACACCATAACTGTACAGCAAATTTATGGAAAATAAGCTAACATGATTCCACTGCATAAGTTTTCATACCCTTATCTGCGACGGTTGATGTTAAGCTCAGAGGCATTCATATTGCTTGTAGATGTTACACTTGGGGTGAAGTGAACCTGTGGCAAATTCAATTGAATGGGTATGATTTGGAAAGGCACATATGTCTTGATAAATGTCTAACAGCTGATAATGCATATTAGTGCAAAAAAGGAACTGCCTGAAGAACTAAGAAACAGGTTTGAGCCAAGCCACACAACTGTGGAAGAATTCAGAAAAACATTCTGTTTTACTGAAGGGTCACAGAAGCATGTAGTCTCTGTTAACATTAATAAAAAGTAAAGTGTGCTGGTGTCAGCCTCATGCTGTGGGGCTGTTTTTCAGTGGCAGGGACTCACTTAGGGACTCACTTAGTCCAGCAAAATATAGAGATATCCTTGAAGGAAACCCAGTCTAGAGCATTCAGAAACTCAGACTGGGCCGAAGATTCAGTGGCCCAGCCACAGCCTAGGATTGAACCCAATAAAATATTTCTGGGGAAACCTGAACATGTGCATCTGCCCCATCTAACCAGACAGAGCTTGAGAGGTGAAGAGGAGAGGAGAAGAGAGACAAATAATTTACAAATTGCTGATGAGCAAAGCTTGTCGCAAAGATTTGAGATTTGAGTAAAGATGCTTCAGTTAAATAGTTAAATAATATATTTATTATTTTTAATACATTTGTTATTGTACAGTTCTGATGAATGTAGTGTAGATTGATATGGGAAAAGAGTAACACACAGCAATATATTACAGTAAAAGAAAGAATTAAAAATCCCAGCGAGCAAGCAATTGAGATATTTTCTAATGTAAGATTTGCAAACGACATCACTGACATCATCTAGATGATGAATAGCAAGAATTCTTCTATGTATTCTCCATCTGTAGATGGTGCAACTGGCCTAACTTTTTTTGATGTTTACCATTGTAGATTATTGGAGCGCTCTTGCAACCACTAATGGGAATGGATTTGGGGGAAAGCTTTAAACATAAAGGCAGAGAAGAGGTCCATTTCCATGGAGAAGGCTCTCAAGCATGTCACAATAGGAAGCATCCACCTACAATCCTTGATGCTGGGGATGCCATGTCAATTATCACTTATGCTTTCTGGCTGGTCTCATGTGCAGACACCTGCCAGTGAAAGCAAGCGCGCAGGCTATATTTGAACATTACTTTATTTCTCGAGCAGCTCACTCTGTGATTGTCAAAGGTGCTATTTCCAGCCGTGTTTAATTATTATGTGTCACATCAGATGTGAAAAATACAGTCAGGGGCCTTTTATGCCATTTGACACATTGGCAATTATACAGGGAAATTGTCATCATTTTTTATGGTCCATCTTTCACAAATCATCAAAGTTCAATGAATCATCCACAGCGATTCATTATAATTGATATAAATTTAAATGTTGCCCACAGGCCTGCAACTGAAAGCGCTTTCACACTAAACATGAAGCTAGAAATCAAAACATATTATATATGAATTATTAGCTTCTCATAGCTTCTCATTCGGATTTCAGCAATAGAAATAAACAGTGCATTTAAAAGGGTCACTACATGACTTATAAGAGCATATAAAAGGTATTTGTACCATTAAACCATCCAGCAAACAGTTCGATACTGTACCAACCTATTAAAGTACTGGAATCTGTTTTGTAAAGCAGCTTTTAAACAAGAACATATAATATGCAATTTAGCATGTTACATACAACTATAACAAACATAAATGATAAGAAAAAACTATGTTAGTTATGTCAAAAGATGAAGGGAAGTTTGGTTTCTCCGTTCATGACCCCTTTAAAACATGTAATTTTAGACAGAGGGTCAGAATGAGGGAGGAAATTAATAATTGTCTTTTGTTTTTGGTGCAAAAAAAACTATTAACATTGTAAGTAAACTTCGAGGCACAGACTAAAAAAAAATCCCTGTCGTGAACCGTTTAACTGAAATGTGCCGTATTTAATCAAAGTGAGGTTAAATGCATAAAGCATATGCATATTATTAACACATACTAAATTACATGTTTGCATTATGTTTAGTGTTTGTATTCGCCTAGGCTTTGTTTTTTTCTAATGAATAATCAGTCAGTTTTTTCCCCCTGGTGGAGCTGCTATTAACTGTGAACACATATCCACTAAAATAATATCTAAATACACAAAGGTGTCTGAGGTGTGACAGCTGTTTTCCTCTGATGAGGATTTTTCTCTTTCAAATTGATGCTAAAGCAATAAGCCCTGGGATAAAAAAAATAAAAAATAAAAATTGGCAGATTTGTGTGGATCATAATTCACTTCCACTCTAATGAGCTCTTAAAGTTTAGACTGCAAAACCATCCAGACATGATTGATTTATGGAGGGCTTTTACAATGGGAATTAATTTGGGAATAGCTTTATATGGGAAAGTGTAGAACAGCATGTTACAATAGTCACAACAATACAACATCTCTGATCCCCAAAATAAAACACACAACTGTTATTGAGCGTGTTAACTGAACACAACACAGCAGTTACATGGCATGCAGTGAAGCGCATGATCTGATGTTTTATAGTCTTATTCTGAAGAATGACACTAAACAGTCATTAAGTGAGAAGAAGCTGCATAAAGATTAAGTATTTTACACCGAATGCTAACTAATTTTGACACCATTTTTTTATTGTCACTCATCAAAACGATCAATTTTTCCAGTCTAGGTAAACATGCAAATCTACCTCTTAGATGCTGCACATTAAAAAGCTAATTTTCGAAAGGTGTAATATACATCCTTGCAGATTTTGTGCCTAAAGTGTGAAACACTTCTCTGAAAAAAAGTAGTGACAGACCTCTGAACTTTTGTGGAGTAACCCACAAAAAATCTTGGCGTATGCACTTAAAAACCTGTTCTTTTAACAAGAAGCTTCCATGGAAACTTCACTGGCACATCTACCACAGATTAAGCATTTCCATCTCAGATGATGAGTGAGCACAAACGCGTTCCTGCTGCTGCATGAATAGTCAAGATTATAAATCACAAGTTTAAGGGCTTGAGCTTGACCTGAGCATATTTCTGAACACCCATACTGAAATTGCATCACAAGGATACTCATTTTTAAGGATACAGAGTTCAAAAGCTACTGCACAACCCAGTGGGCATTATTTTAAATACCACTTAACACTCTTTTAAACACATAAATCGACGTGACACACCTGAGCTGTTGGTGGCCCCTCCAGCAGAGCGTCGCAAACCTCAGGTGCTGATGAAACGGGACTCACATATCACACATACAGCATTCGGAAGTTAGGTAAAAGGAAACCAAGCAATATTCAGTCCCGTGTATATGCACACCCTCAAGATCAGCCCGCTAGTGAGACACGTTTTGTTGATAGAAATGCTTGTTTGTAGAAGCAGACAAGGTTCCACCTCCCCACTCAACAAGCCAACCTGCCCAAGGACTGGCTCTTAAAGAGACAGGCTTCCCTCACTACCACCATCTCACACAGCTCAAAGAACAACCCATCATGCTAGAGCGAGTGCAAGATATGCTACAGACATCACATGCTTGTTTGTTTTTCTCAAACCCTCAGCCGCTTTTCTGGTATTTCACCAAGGCGTGACAAGTCTAGTTGTTTCAGGACACATCTGATTGAGAGTGCATTGTATGCATTTTGCCATCTTGTTATCAGAGACGTGCCAGAGAAGGGCTGTAGTGGTAATGGAAGGCTTTTTGCTGTTGCTGTAGCGACAGACAAGGCTCCTGATGTTGGGGGCTGATGTGCCCACACGTTCCTCTGCAGGCGATAGTGTGGAGAGGATCGGTTTTCAGCAGATTATCTCAACAATATCAGGCCTGTGGAGCATTTGGAAACAGGCATCTACATGTCCACGCCGCTGCGATGGGAGACCGCGTTCGCACATATATGCACACACTTGCTCGCTGCCGTACAAATATATTACTATAAATGAGGGCGTATGTAAAGACAGGCATGTAGCAACCGCTGGGGGTTTCTCTTTAGAAAGCTGAATCACTACTACTACTTTATCAGGCTCCTGAGGGCTGAGGAACAGATGAATAGGAAAGCACTCAAACATCATTTGTTTTGGTTGCCCGCCTCATGTTTATATTGAGATAATGGCATGCCCATTATTCCAGCCATTCAGCTTCTCTGTTTTAAGCACACTTGTGTACGTCTGTCCTGCTGTGGCCTGATTATGTTTGTGCTGAAAATGGCAGTACAGTAATTATTGTGTTCCAATCTGCTACTCTGTCGCGACTGCTTGCTGCTCTAGCTTCGCATCATTATCCGCTGCAGTCGCAACAATTACAGAAATTGTGAAAATTGGCTTTCATTTGAATATCACACGTGGTATCTGTTTTAACGTGTTCATCTTACGCTCTGAAAGATATAGGGTCAAAAAGGGGCTTTTTGTGCCGCCACAGAAGGAGCTTTCGGTAAACAGTTCTTAGAAAAAGTGTGTAACAATTACCTAAATAACCTTTTACTACGATAAAGAAACTTGCTCTGGAAAGGTTTTACACTCTTTCAAAATAAAGATGTTTTATTGGCATCGATGCTTTCTATAGAAACTCTAAATAAAAATAACGTGAAAAAGATTACACAAATGACAAAGATCACACTAAGAATTATTATTTATTTTTTTTGAATGAATGAAATGACAATTCAAAAGAAAACATCTGACATACTTAGAGGCTCTTGCATCTGAAATCTTCATATATATATATATATATCAATGCTTTTAAATTCCCCAAAATATTTTGGTTTTGTTTATTTTATAAAAGTTCTTTATTGGCTTATACACATTTTCTTTGCACAAAAGTTTCCTTAGAATAGTCAAATATTTTGGTCACACTTTAAGGTGCATCAGTTAACATTAGTTAACTGCATTAGTTAATATGAACTAAGATTGAACAATACTTCTAAAGCATTTCAGCATTTGCATTATTAAAATCACAAATTGTGCTTGTTAATATTAATTAATGCTTGAACTGATTCAGTGCAGTGATGTTGAACATGAACTAACAATGAATGGCTGTATTTTTTCTAAATATGCTGATCATTGTTTGTTTATGTTAGTTAATACACTGACAAAAGACAACTTATTGACAACATAGTAATCAAAAAATGGTTCTTCTAAGAACTGAAAGGTTCTTAACCCAAAATAGTTTATTCTAGGACATCAAACACCCTTTTTGGAACCTTTAATTTTAAGAGTGTTTCCTTTCCTTTTCAAAGAAATCCAGAGTTTCAAGAGGTTTCGTTCTGTTTATCTGTGTTTCACTTGCAGTGTATCTTGGGTAGATAATTGTTTTTCTGTTTATTTTTTAAATATTAAAATATGTATTTTTAAAGTAATAGCATTCAGAACAGATTCAAGTTTTAAGATTTTAATTTGTTTCCCAGAATATTTGCCCGTCTGCCCCCCGATTTGTGCTCTCGTTGTTCTCAAATGTCTTCATCATGTGACATGTTATCTTTTTACTGTAAAACCTCCATTTACAAGCAACAAACATACCACCACTTCCTCCTCCATCCCCCGACAGAAAACACTTCAGAAATCCAAACAGTTCTTTTTCCTAGCTTTTCCAGAGTAATCCCAGCTAGAGTGAGATCACATTTTTTTTGTTTTGCAAAATAACAGAGACAATAAAAACCTACAGCATCCATATCAGCATTTTCTAGCAACAATAATAAATCATGCAATTTAAACCATTACAATGACATCATCACAGTTCTTTGGAACTATGACAATGTGCCCCTAGAAAAATTGTATTTTACTGTTTTTGTGCCAACAAACAACTGTGCTGGATCCTGAATAGAAGCTAAGTGGGTGTTTAACAGTCAGAGCTTAAAGCAGGGCACCTTGAATGATACGTATATTTGTCCTTCCCAGAAAATGGACTCACACACTCAGCCGCCGTTAATTCTGCACCTTTAATACCTGTGCTGTTCGTATGAAGACTGCATCCACTTTAATATACTAGCATGAAGTGGAGGATAAAAAGCATCTTCAAAGGACCATGTTAAAACAACTCATCTCTTTACAAGGCATCTATCACCGACCACTCACATTTCAAGCAAAGTGGATGAATATCACAGTATAATCCTGGTTTGTGTGTCCGTGGTGGTCACTGTTACTATAGCAACTGAGAGAAGATGACTTCTGTATGTAGACAGTAGAATGAGATTAACTAGTGCAACAGAGCGCCTACTGGAGCTTTCTTCATATCATTTCCAACATATGGGCTTCAGTGCTTTGCATATGGCACGATTCAGATGGCAATTTTTCATCCATGAAACAAGAATGTGTTGTGACATAAAATGCATATCTATCTATCTATCTATCTATCTATCTATATATCTATCTGTCTATCTATCTATCTATCTATCTATAACTGTCTGTAACCTCATTGCACAAAGTACAAATTTCAATCAAGCATTAGAAAAAGAGCACATATAAAGCTTTAAATAAACCTCAGTAACTGACTATAACTATATAACTACATAATATCTAAGAACACATTTGTGCACTGAAAAGACTCTGAACTCCTAAAAATAAAGGTGTTTTCTTGGCATTGATTGTTTTTTAAGAAAAACAAGTTTGCTAAAAAGTTCTTTGAAGACCCCAAAATGGTTCCTCAGTGACATCACCAGAAAATTCTCTTTGGGAACCATTATTTTTAAGAAACCTTTGTGATGGAAAAAAGTATATTTCCGTGTTTTTGTAAACAAATGCAAAGTTTCTGGGGGGGAAGCAGTTTTGCAAAAGAACAGCGCTTTACAAGTGAGCACAAAAGATCTTGGGGAAGCACAATGCTTTTGCAAGCCAACATTAAAGTTGTGTTGGAAACTGTCTAGCTTAACTGGCTCTCTGATATAATCAAAATATCTTAATTTGTGTTTCAAAGATGAACAAAGGTCTGATGGGTTTGGAACGACATGAGGGTTAGTAATTAATTAAATTTTAAAGTTTTTGGGTGAACTTACTGCTTAAGTACAATTTACAGTTAAATACCGTAATTTCATGAACTGATATAATGTTAATATACCAACCTATTAAAGCACTGGAATCTGTTTCGTAGCTTTGAAATACACTGATAAGCACCAAATGCAGGTGTCGATGAGAAAGTCACATGATGAACCAAAGCCCATCACAAGCAGCTTTTAAATATGAACATATATAGAAGAAGCTCAGAGTCATTCACATAAACACCATCATGATGAGACTAAACTATCTATCTTGATGAATTTGTCTGCCTCACACTTGCTACTGCTACTCTGTCCATGTGTTTTAACAGGCTCTGCTCTTATATTAGACAGTTCCTCAAATACCAGAGAAAGTAGATTATGGAGTCATTTTATTAGGAAAGGATGGTATTTGTGAACTCCGTTTACAACCCAGTGATGTTTCCCACACCATACAGACCAATAATATATCTGCCTGCAAATGTAAGCTTTACAGTGAGATGCTACACAAGTCTCCATGTAAAAAAAATGCATTTGAATCAATAAACCGAACACTTATTCTGGTTAGCTTAACTAATTCATTTAGTAATGTGGCAGGAATAAGTGACCTCATTGCACAAACAGTGAAAAGGGTTTCAATCAAGCATTAGAAAACAAACCTCAGTAGCTGTTACGTATTTAATACCTCCAGGCCTTAAGAGTAAAAAAAAACACATTCCCACATGAACGTTTTTCACCTACCCTCTCTTATAGCCTGAGCCTGGTGTTCCTTCTTGTGTGAATATCAGGTTAGGTCAAAATCCACTGAGCGGCGGCTCTCTGTGTTG
The DNA here is from genome assembly GCA_032359435.1 of Enteromius unitaeniatus. Lineage (NCBI taxonomy): Eukaryota > Metazoa > Chordata > Actinopteri > Cypriniformes > Cyprinidae > Enteromius > Enteromius unitaeniatus. The sequence goes on along the minus strand of JAUMHI010000054.1, from coordinate 4,525,076 downwards.
ATCTTACAGTGGTGTTGTTTTCTGCCTATGAGACGTGTCCCCTGTCCTCAGCTAATGTATGCTGGGCATCTGTCTTTGAAGTTATTTCAGCATGTGTCTAAGTTGCAGACAGCATGAAGAAGGGGCTTCTTGACCTTCCCTTCACCCTAAACCTCCCTCTCGGATGGAGAATAAGGAGGCGCACGTGTCCACGCACTTCACAGCCTCTCACCCTGCCCCGCAGCTCTGACTCATGGGGCTGCTCACACCCCTGAGGGCTTCACTTCAGGCACACGCTCGTACTCTGTCACCAAATGGGGGTTAAGTGAACCCCTTGATAAGATAGCCTCTGCTCCACCACAACCAAGAGGGCTATTTCTGCTCTGAGAGTTACATGTGATTTTAAAAGATAAGTTTATTGTAGATGTAGATAACTTTTTTTACCCTGCTGGTACATCCTTTCTTGTCATCCTTCATTGGACAAATTCAATCAAAATCTTGATTGTTGTTGAAGTTGAAAAATTGATTTTCCTCTCTAGGGGTGCTGTAGTTGTCTTACACCATCCAGAGTCCAGCTCAATCTTCTATAGTCCCTTAGTGCTGCAAAGTATTTTCCTCGCTGGCCTCAAGGCAAAGTCTTCAAAGACTCAATTTATGAAATGAAAGCAAGCTTGGCAATTCATTTCGATCTCCAAGGCTCTTTTGTGAGTCCACAGTGAAAGGTTCTCTGGTCTTGACATCCCGGGTCCTTTTTTATCATAAAGACCCAAAGTCTTAGAGCCCTCCTAATCCGCTTGACATCTGACTGTGTGCTGAGCCCCAGTCCTTTTGTAAGCTCTATTTGATAAGTGGAAGCGCTACAGCTAGATTGGGCTAAATGAAACCTGACACAGACTGTTAGAGCAGCTGGACCTACACCCAGCTGACCCACAACAACTAGGTACAGAAGTAGTCTGAAATTAAAGTAGTACTTCATTTTAAAATACATTTTTGGATGTATGTATAAATTTAACTATAGCCCTGTAAAAAAAGAGAAAAATCAGTCAAATTTATGGTAAAAAAAAATGGCAGCTGTGGTTGCCAGAATTCGACTGTAAAAAAAATATGATAAAAACATTTTAGGTTTTAAATTAAATTTACAGTTAAATACCATAATTTCATTAACTGATATAATGTTAATACACCAACCTATTATAGCCCTGATTTGTAGCTTTGAAGTACACTGATGAGTGTGGTGATGAGACACATGATAAACCAAAGCCCAAGCTCAGTATCATTCACACAAACACTAAACACTATCATGGTGAGACTCATTAAACTGAAATATGCAATAAACATCCATTTAACAACATAACATGTAACAAACAACCCTAATAAACATCAATGATAAGAAAAAAACTAAGAAGAAACATTGTTTGTTTTAGAAAAAACAAAAATGCAATGGGAATGTTTTTTTTGTGTGCTTTTACCAGAACAAAGCGTTGGAATTTTAAATTAAAAAGCTTTAATTGAGAGTCATATTCTTAATGCATAGACTCATTTTTGTACGATCCATTGAGAGCTACTTGTTGCAATTTTGAGAGAAAATCTTTTACATTTTTCAAACTTTTCTATTTAAATTTTAAATGGATATGGCA
>JAUMHI010000054.1:4470592-4494496 GCA_032359435.1 Enteromius unitaeniatus | reverse complement strand
ATAAAAACATACCATTTTATTCTGAAATATATGCGAGTGTGTATTTACATATATATATATATTCATTGTTTGACAGGATTAATTCTAATATTATTTGTGATGCCAAAGTGAGCGTGCATTTCTAGTAAAATCTGAATTTAAGAAACATTAATTGCATCATTTAATTGATATATTATGATTAAACATACAATTCTTTAAAAGAATTTTAATACACATTATAATATTTATAATGGTTTTAAAGTTATCAGAACATTTTTTTTAAGCGATTATTAAGTGATTAGGAACATAACCGGTCCTAAACAGAGTTGCATTTTCATATCAGAAAGAAATCACGTTACTGTGGTATTCAACTACACCAGCTTTCATTTCTGCAGCTCTTAGAAGCCGCATGAAAGTCTGTTCTTTACGAGCACAACTGGCTTCCAGGGAGCTTAAATCTCCAGCATGTTCCTATTCTTCCATGCTTGTTTCCTCTTTTACCTGCACTTGTTTACGCCGGTGGTGTTAAGAGAAAGCAGGAGTGGTAATCCTCAGCGCACATTAGGCCTGGCTCCACACACACCAGCTGCTAGAAAGAGCTTAGCACATCCCAAATCTTACAGTAGCAGGTGGCTGTAGCCCACTGCTTCACCGCTCGGTCCATGAAGAGTCCCGTAGACCTCAGGTCTCCAGACAGCATCAGGTCCGAGACGATCTACTTATTATAATTGTCCTGTCCTGCATTTTCTTTGGAACATCCTGTCATTTCATCAGGGGCACTGCATGTCGTCCAGCTTGATGATTATGCATTGTTAAAGGCACAGTACACCAGTAAAATTAAACATCTGTCATCGTTCACTAGAGCTGGGCGGTCACAATTTCACTAATTGATTCGGTTCGGATCCACAAACTCTTGATTTGTTGTGATTCCATATTGATGCGTTTGGATAAATAATCTTTTAACTAAAAGATTTTCAGTCTTTTTCAGTGTAACTGTAAAGATGTGGTCATTGAATGGTTTTCTTGAAGTAAATGTAACCTTATACGACATTTTTTGAGATTATTATCTGAGAAATTGACTGAGTGGGTTACTTTAATAGAAAATGAAGTTCAATTTAATCCGTAGCATGTAAAGAACCCAAAGCGTGACATGTGCCAGTTGATTTTGTGCCATTGCAGTACGTCACCTCTATAAGCTGCCAGCTCACAGCAGGATGTTCGTTGACTCATATCCCTGCCTTTCTCTTCCTGTCCCTTCCTCAATAATGCTCGGTTTTCCTCCTGACGTCAGCACTTCTACTATTTTTGTCCCCAATGGACATTTTCTTGGAGATATAATTAATATCTCTGAGAGTTACAAATTTCCCTTTAGGAGTTGAGTTTTGTAAGCCCTGTCGTTCACTGAAAGGTCATAACGTTTCGGATACTTTTAAATGAGATCGTATTTAGTTCACATGGATAGAATGGCCTATTTCTGTCAGTGTTGCCCTGGAGCTTATGTTACAGGTGCAGCAGATGTCTTAAGTGATCCAGTTGACACAGTTGAGTATCGGCATTGCTATTAGCATGACAGTCTTCCATTCTGTCTCCTTACGAAGGAACGCGTGAAGCTGACACCTACACTAAATCAATCTAATTTTGGAGTTGTGGCAGTGGATAGAGTTCAGGAAGGGGTTCACTTAATTATGAACATTTTTATCATGTGCTCAAATCAGCATCGCCGTCCTCCTCCTCTTTTGTGGACAGCAAAATGATATGTTTTGATATTGTTCACGCCGTGTTTTTTATCTGTTGAAAGATTATTTTGCTGCCAGGATCAAAAGAAACAAATCTGCATAACCAAACATGGCAGTATAAAAAGTGCTGTTCTTTAATTGAATGGACAACATCAGCTAGAACGTTATTCAGAATGTCTCCAATTACGTTTGATGAAAGAAAACAAAATCAATAATTGCAGATTCAGAACTACACAAGGGTGAGTAAATGACTCCTTATATTTGATTTGCCTGTTGGCTTGAGATTATTAGGAGCGTTTTCAAGGTTGATTCAAGCTTGAATGGTTGCTGTGCTGATGGGATATTATTCTTGTGTGGACACACCCCCGTCCCGTAGCAGTATGAATGAAATCACAAAGAGCCACCTCAGCTATAATTTGACCTCCTACAAACCAAGCGCTCACAGCTAGAGGTGCCATTGATAATGATTTACTGATGGTTTTTATGTTTTAACAGAGTCTAACATCTCCTATTATTCTGCTTGTCAAGAATTGGCTTTCCAGGTATATGCATTGGTACCATATCAGCCAAATATTATACATATTGAGCAATTTTGTATATTTAATTGTTGATTTTAATTTCTCCTTTTTTACATTTTACATGATGTTTTTAATGACTTCACTTCACAACGTTTGCCGTCTGTGCTAGCTGTCAGAGGTTCGGTGCATTTTACTGACAATTCTGTAGTGTTTGATTTAACAAACTAGGTTAAGCAATCTTCCCAAATTATCACATCGCAGTCTTACAACACCCAATTTAAATCCATGTAATGCCTACAAGGTTTGTCTGATTTGGACGTTACATTTAGGCATTTAAGGAGGTGTGAAAGCACATCGCTTTAAAGGAAAGGAACAGCATGTGGCACAGTGATAATTTTATTTTGATGACAACATTTTCATAAATGTTGGTAGTAGGGTTGGGCGATGTTGACCAATTTGGCATCATACGATGTCTAATGTGAAACATTGCGATGGACGATGATATCCAAGATGTAACTAAAACACCAAGCCCTGCCCCACGACTAACAAAAATAACAGTGTTCGCGCGAGTGCTTGAATTGCGCAGAGATGACCTATCGACCCGTTTCTTCGCATGCACATCTGTTTTCCTCTCGCGGAAATGATTTACCGCGCTCACCAGCGTCAGCGGTGCGCTCGCTTATTAATGCCATAGATTTGGCACCATAGATTAAGTGTATTTTTCGCGAGCTTGGTGCTGCTGCTGTGGTGGGGCGGAGGATCTAGTTGGAAGCCAAAGCCAAATTTGAAAGTAGATTCTGATTTATTGCACAGTCACCATGCATGAAAGACACATGAAAGAGACACGTGATATAATTTGGCCAGTCAGTACAGCAATCTACAAGACAGACAATGTTGTAACATTACCAGTTAATTGGCAGGAATGATGGCGTGTGTGAACACAGATTAAAGATTACCGGTGTGAGCACATGGTTTTGTAGGAGTTCAGAACGTGCTGACGCAAGACGTCTATTCCAGGCCAATCAGGAGCCACTGAAATTCAAAATTCAACAGCTCTGGGCCAATCATAACATTCTGATGCAGATGCTGAATTTACTCTGCCCTGTGTAGTTTGCTTTGAAATCAAGTAATGCGATGTCTCTGAGCCGGAAGCATTGCCTGAATGGTAAGATTGAAAGCGTCTACAAAAACACTGACCATGTTTACCGTTTCCACATTTCTGGACCTTACCGGTAATTTGAAGCTGATGTGTGAATGGTGGAACAGCGCGTTTTAGAATTTACCGGCAAGTTCTTGTAATTTTACTTCAATTTATTACAGTATGAAAGAGACTTATGACTCCGTTTTACTGATTTTAGAATGCATATATAGAGAGAGAGACATGTACAAGAGTTTGTAACTAAATAAACTGTTATTTAGTATGTAATCTAATTTCTAAATGAACATGCATTTTCATATTGTGCACTGGTTTTAGTTTTTAGTGTTTTACTTTTATTTAGCCAAAATAGTACCCACTGATCAATCTGTGCTTCATAAAAGCCTCCAGATGTTCTGTTACTTACATTAATGGACGGATCCAAACCAGACCTAGAGACTAACAACCACCTGGCATTATACCTTGGCATTGTGATGGTGAGATTTGCACAGACATGTATGCACTCACAGTTACTTAATTTGCTTCTGGCCTTTTGGAATGAATGTCCTCCATTCTACCTTTTGTAGGAAGACTTCCTCAGCCTATAGCAGCTCTGTTTGTACAGTCTTCATTAATAGTCTACGCAGGAGACCTGTCCATTACATCTCACCATTTGAGGTTAGCCGCTCTGGCTGCTGTTCTCAATAGCAGAGTTGTGTTCTTGTTTACGTGTTTTGTTGGTTTCTTTCCGGTGAAAGTTTTTGGTTTCCTCCATGTTGTCAGATAAAGGTTTCAATAAAACTTTGAGTTCACAAACTTTACAGGATCACAGAGTTTTGTGCATAGAAGAGGATGAAACCTTCCTCCCTCTTAAAGCTGGATTTCTCACAATCTCTTGCTATGGAGTCTGCATCAATAAAATATATGACTTAAGTGTGTTTTCTTTCCATTTTCTCTATGCTGTGAGCATTTGAAATCCCATTGAATTCCTGACTGAATAATGAAGAGGGTTCGACCTGCAGGTGTGGAAATAAACGGAGCGATCTAAAAGCAATAAATGAAAGAGCCCCATTCTGGATTAGAAGTGTCCATGTCCAATATTCTCTGTAGTCTCTCAGGTATTTTGAGAGGTGGTTCCTATATGAAGCGATGGTAAATTTCCCCCATGACTCGTGGGTTCGGCTGGCTGATGAAAGAGGCTCAGTGTAGTTAGGACTGCCGCTCCTGGCATGGGATTTGTATTTACATGCCTTGGCACAGAAGCCCACTGAGCCTCCCAGAGAGTGAGAGAGAGAGTTGCTTCAGGACTGAATATCCCTCTCATTTCAGAAGAAGCTTGACGCAGACACAGGAAACCACTCGCACTAGCTTCATACATGGAGCTCTTCTGACATGACATGGTCTGAGGCTGTCCCTCTTCCTTCGCTGTTTTCCGTCATGAACTCACTGACAGTGATTGATGGGGGGAAAAACATACTGTACAAGAGAAAGTACGTTTGAATTGATTTCCTAGAAGCTGGTGTGTGAAAACGACATTTTCATAATCGACTTTTTATAGTAATCTTTAGCGGTGGTGGTTAATGTGGTCTGCTAATGTTATTACGTCCAGCGCAGTTGGTCCACTCAAATAAACAGATTGCCTTTCCGCTTGTTTCTGTGAGTGGCACATAAATTACACGCTTCATCTGCTTCCTTCCATGAGAATCATGTTTGGGATATCATCGAATGGGCATTCAAACCGAGGCGCCTCGGGATGCCTCCAGCCCTGCCTTTAGCTCTGACCGCTCTGAATCAGGAAGTTCATAATAAAGGCCAACCCGGTTCAACCACTCTAATCTAGCAGAGAGATCGAAGTCTGTCATGAAGCGTTTTTCTTCACAAAGCACTTTCCATCATCCTTGAAGCATGTCTTCTGTAGCGATCACACGCACTGACAAGCTTTGTATAAATAGACGTGTATATAAATCAATAATCCTTCTGGGAAATGCAGACATATTGTCCATTCAGTAAGGAAGCTCACTTCTAGGGTAACCAAATAATCAGCATTGAAACTGTAATTGGCTGAGAAAGCTATCCCAGAATGCAGTTTGACGTGCTCAATCCAAGCTGGAATATGTAATTGAAATAGACTATTACCCAATATTTGACTGCTTTGTTTTATGCTCATTAATGATGTCATGGAGGAGAGATTGCTTACTGATTTCCTGTCATTGTGCAACACCAAAACAACGTTGAACACCTTTTTCAGAACTGTCTGAAAAACCAGCAGAGGAAAAGGATTGTTGGGAAGTCTTGCTCCATTTTGAGAAATATTTTATAAACACCAAAATTTTTAATAAAAAAAAAAACAAAACTATTTGGTAAAAGCAGATTTAAGTCTATTTACATTTTTTTAAGGCATAATAATTTGTCTTTTAGTTAATGAAAATAAAATGTTATTTTTGGAAGATAAAGGGTAATTAATATTAGGGTACAATGGGGCTAAGAAAAAATGTGCCATTCACTGCGCCTAAAATGTATAATTGCAGAAGCAACAGATTTTGTGTGAAAATAAATAATTCTGATTGTTTTTCATAGAAATGTGTGAAGTAGCAGGAGCATGGGGTAAGTTGATACTTGTTTAAAACAATCACTTTAGCACAGTTTGTACCATTTTCTGCTTATTTTGAAAAAAAAAATAATAATAATTTTGTTCAATAGGTATACTGTTATTAAAATGTTAATATAAAAATACATATTTTCAAATACAAAAAACAAAATAATTTTAATAAGTATAGATTCTAAAAGTATTGAAGGAAATCCAATAATAATTGAATATATATTTACAGTATTAACAAATTATATATGTTTTTAATGATCATATTAAATATTAAAAATGATGATTTCATTGCAAAAAAGTGTTTATTCTGCAATAATAACTGGCTGGATGTACGTTATTACACGTTATTAGTATTTGCCACAAAATGTTAATTTGAGTTGACGTGTTTTATTAGTTTTTGAATGCAAAGCTTCCGCAAAGACAAATACATTCTTAACAGCTGTCTTTGAGGCTAGACGACGTTCTTACAGGATGCACATTTAAGGCACAATGTACAGCTTTTCACCACAAAAATAAAGTCAAGGACATGGAAGGATTTTCAAGAGTCAAAATAAGGCCATAACATATCTGCAAAATAAAACAAACAGAAAATATGTTTTGCAAATAAAAATAGAGTATTGAGAAAAACAATAATTGCAAAGTTAACCCCTGAGAGAACACATATTTCCCTTTGCGCCGCTTCTTTAAATTGGCGTTTCGGTCCTCCGTGTCTCTGCGGAGCAAGCTTTCCTTTGCGCCTTGCTTGTGTCTGAATAAATGAAGTGAATGCTTAAACTGCAAAAATCTGATGGCTTCTAGCTTGAGGGGAGCAGATAAGCTGACCCTTCAGTGGAGCTCGTCTCACACACCTCAGTGGCTCTAGCTTCTGTGGTCTCGCGCTGGATTTTCGGGAACTCTCTTAACAAACCATACCGCAGCTGTCTTGTTCCTGCCTGCTGGTGTGTAAACTCCGTAAACAGTTTATCTGTTTTCGTTTTTTTCCACATCTTCACTTCCCTTCCTTTCCTTCATGCTCTTGCTTTTCTACTTCTGTTTTTTCCCCAATATATCCATGTCTTGCTTAGAGCTCAGCGAGAGCTCTTTCTAATTAAACGAGTAGGCTAATGCCGCGTGTGGCTTGTCCAATGTTGCCTCTCGTTAATCGCAGTGTCTTTGAGATGCAGACTGTGGGAACATCTGTTGAATAGCTCCTGGAAACTGAATGACTGTACCTCGCCGCTTCTCCTTCGAAGAGCCCAGTGGTGCAGAGAGGCAGATGAAGAGGGAATTTGTAAGTTAATATAAGAGAGATGTGACTTCACACTTGTATGGGAGTCTCCATCTGTCGTGGGTTTTGGCTTGTCTACACTTCATGCAGATTTATCAGCTTCACTATTCTACTCTCGTAGATTAATGCTCTATCATGTTAAAAATATCCCTACACCAAACCTAAACACATTAACAAATGAAAAGGTGATGTACAAACACATTCACTGATGCAGCCATGCTATTTTGACGTTCTCACACTGATTTCATTTCATTCATATGAAGCTGTATATGTATCAGTTTTCACACCATGCAGGATGTTAAAATTGTTTCGAAGTCATAATCTAACATTCTGCGACTAATTGTGTGGAAATTAGCAATTATTAATTAAAAATATACCTGTAAATCATACTTTTGTGTGAAAAGGAATAACAGCAGTGGGAGTTTTACAGCCTCTAATGTTCATTTCAACTAGAAACTGCAGCGATTCGTATGTATAGGTACGTTTTTTTCCGTTTTATAATGAGCCTAGGAGGGATATTTTGATCTATTAGGGATGCAAATATTGATGTTCAACTGAGGAATGCATCATTTTACAGACCAGTGTCCTCTCCCACATGCTCAGATCATAGTTCGGAGGTCCACGATATACTGCAATGATTAAATGTGAAGGTGGTCGTGGTTAACCAGGCATGGCTTGGGTGTAGAATATCAGCTGTTGTTGTATAATCAGATGTCATCCACACATTTTAATTTCTAATGAATTTATTGGATTCATTCAGCTTCACTTTCGTGCAATTGCAGGTGGGTTATGTTCATTTGGCAAACATCTGACATTTTAGAGCTCCAAATTGTTTCTGGAGTTGAATTCATGTGGTTCTTTTCAAACGGTACAGACGCCACATGTGTTTGTTTTTCTGTTTTACATGGATTTCTTCAAGGACAGCTAGTCTGTTTTGAGTGTGCATCAGTTGACTTACCATGAATCATTTTCTTTGACCTGCTCATTAGTCAGCAATTAAAACTTTTTACAATAGGGAATTCATTTGCATTAGTGCTGCACGATTAATCATATCGCAATCGCGATGTCAGCGTATGCGATTACATTACAGCAAATGTTGCGATTATATTAAATAAACAAATGCATTTGTGGACGTAACAAGACATTTATTCTTGCTCACACCAGACACGAATGAAGCGATAAGCCCGAGTGATTTACATGTTAAATCATTGCAAAGACGCAATCAGACATCCTGCAGCGAGAAACAAGAGGGATTTGAGAAAATGATCGGCACACTGGACAAGAGATACCAAAAGAAATACACTAGTATATGTTACATCCTGCTAAAATATTTTGGGACAACATGTAAAAATATAAACATGGGTAATCTGTGCTTTGGCTTTTTAATTTTATTTTAAAGTTAATTTAATGTAATTTAATTCAGTAATGTAAAGATTTTTAATTTTGTTAAATTTAGTTTTAATTAGTTGTTGTTAGATTGCACTGTACACTGTATCTCAGTTGAGAAATACAGATTTCAGCATTATTATTAGTAATCTGTGTGCATTTTCCTTTATAACAAGCAAGTTGAGTATCGTATCGCAAATCGCAATTTTGACCTTAATAATCTCAATCGCACATTTTTCCCAAATCGTGCAGCCCTAATTAGCGTATGAACTAACAATGACTAGTCAATAAATCTAGGTTATAAATATCCTTTATTGAATGTTAATGTTCATTAATAATACATTACTTAATAATACATTACTGTTAATTTATACAGCTTGAAATGTTAAAAATGTATTCATATATGCAGAAATTACCAGTCTGTCTAAATTAATAAATGCTGTAAGTGGTTCATGATACAGAAAGCACTGACTGATATTAAAGTATTGTAAAGTGTTGGCAGAAAAACTTGATACATAGATGTAAAGCAGTGGTTTTCAACCTTTTTGATTCGTAGACCTATCGTTAAAAAAAGGCTGTTTTTTGTAGTTCTGCTATAATTAACCCACAAAAAAGATGCTCATTTTCTAAGCTGCTTATTTTTATTAACAGAAACTGGAAGTATTGATATTTAATTTAATGTGGCACGTTTTGTGGTTCAGAAATTTCAATAAAAGTGAATTATTCAGGGGGGTTATTATAGTAATATAATAATCAAATCAACAAAGCGTACTAATAATTGATTGATTTTAAATACGACTTCTGCTCCTTTGAGTTGTGGTCTACAGCTTTTCTCCATCCCATTCCCTCTCTTTCTCTCTTCTCCATCCTTTCCCATCACTTTCTCTGCTCCCCTTGGAATAAAAAAATGTAAGCTGTAATGTAAGCTCAGTTTTAGATGTAGAGTGTCAATGTGAGTTAAGCAGCGGGGTTTGATGAACTGAACAGTGTTTTACTCTCACCGTTTATGAAGTCTCAACACTTGAAATGTCACTAGAGGCTTGTGGAGTCAGGGTTAGTGCCGCAGACGTCACATCGAAGGCGTCACACACAGTTTTTCTTTAAGAGACAAGCCTGCATCAGCTCACCGATTTGGTAGATTTCCATTTCCCTTGCTGGTTTCTTGTGCATTTTTCCAGTCCCTGGATCTGAATCCATCGCACTATTGCTGGTGGTTCCCAGGTTGTGCTTCGTTTCCTGAGGCACGGATAAAGACAGTGCATGCAACAGCAATTTAGTCTGGAGCTGGCTGAAATGAAAATTTGATTTTTTTCCCCCCTTTTCTTATTGGCTCTGTATCTTTCAGCTATTTATGAAGTCTTCCCCTGCTGTGTAATTGCACTTCCCACTCATGAGTCCTGCTGGGTCAAATAGGAGAGAATAGTCAGAGGTGCAGTGCAAACAGCCGTGAGTCTGTGAAAGCAGATGAATGGTTAAAGACAGGTTTGTGATGGAGGTCGAGTGTGTTTATAGACTATGAGACCCCATTGAGGTGTTCTGCTGTCAGTCTTTGTGTTCATGTGGACATGTTCCACCTACCTAATCTTTAGATTGTTGCAGACCTCATGGCAGAATAGTACAGTTGCCACATAAGGTTAGAGGAACATGAGGAAGTGTTTAAGGTTTTGCCCTGGCCTCCCTTTGATTGAGCCTCTATGGGATGTGCTGGACAAACCTCTGAGTAAATGAATTTAAATGAAATGAAATAAATTTTTTTCTTTTTGGATGAACTATTCCTGTTGCTAATGTTTTATGCCAGAAACCGCAGGAGCCGTTCAGAGGTCTTGTGGAGTTCATGCCTCGACGCATCAGAGCTGTTTTGGCAGCACGACGGGTTCCTTCATGATATTAGGAAGGTGGTTTTAAACAGAAAGAAAATTCTGTTATTATTTGCTCTCATTCAAGTTGTTTCAAACTTGTATAAGCACAAAATAAGTTATTTTGAGGAATGATGGTAACCAAACAGTTGATGGTAGCCATTGACTTCCATAGTATGAAGAATACTCAAGTCACTTCCTTTAATGTTGTGCCTGATCAGTGTTGTATGATACATTTTTATAATATTTTTTTGCCTTTAATAGTATGTTTTGGGTTTGTTTTTTTGTAGCATATGTGCTTTTGGGTTGGTGTTGGGGACATGTGTCTTTCTTGCTCTGGTAAAGCATTGTGAGAGCTCTTGGCAGAGAGCTCTGGAAATTGCTTCGTATTATTCAGGTGAGTGTGAAGAGCAAGACCGAAATTAATAGAGGGTGTTACTCATTTAATTAGACCCCTTCAGTTTCATTAGCTGACTTGGACCTGAGAGCCGCCACACACAGACACACTTTGATAGACACACAACGATGCTGTTTTTCAGGCTGGTGTGTTTTCATTTTAAAACCGCATTTTAGAATGAAAACGATCCTTCTCGATACTGGCGTTTCAGCACACAATACACAACCTAAAACACGTCAAGTGACCTAAAGTAGCTTTATTTTACTCATAAGTATAAGATTTTACTCAGAACTCACTTTAAACCACCATTAACTTCTCATTGTGATCTAATGTGGGTTTTGGCCATATAACAGGCATTAAAATGCCTCACCTTTTGGTGAAATTCGGGGTTTTGAAGCCGAATCGTGAATCATGTAGATCCGATTAGAAGTAATTGTTGAGGGGGCGGGGCGGTCTTGGAAAAGTCAGTCTTGGATGGTATTTATTGATTATTTAAAGCTTAATATAAAGTAGATTTGAGCCATTTGAAATGGTGAAAGCTGAGCGTCCCGTGTTCGTAAACAGCTGGATGCTGGGATGAAATGCAGCTGGAATTGGTCGTGGCTTCAAAGGGCAAGAGGTACTTTTATTTAAGGGATGTCTTTAGACAAATGTCAATACAGTATTTTTTCAGAACCTGCGCTTGGCTTAATATTCCTCTCAACTTATTTGGCTAGTGTAAAACTGGCAAACTTATCAAACATGTTTTTTTTCATTTGTAGTTGATGGTATGTTTTTCGAGAATACTTGTCATGTTGATTTTCTTTGCCCCCCCCCCAAAAAAAAATATATATATTCTGTGTAATATTTATTCTTTGGGAGTCCCCCCATCAGAGGAAACATCACCCCTCCAGCACCCTTCTCCCCTTTTTCACCCCCTGACCCATTTTCATGCATGATATAATGTGTCTAAAATATGTTTTTTGTAGCTTTTTATATAAAGGTAAATACTACACATTTTTCATGTAAAGCCCTGTATTGATCTGAAAACCAAACACAAATCATATAATCGTAATCGTCTTCATAAGCTTCATGTTATAAACGCTTTTAAAGTGCAGTGCAACTTCATCATCGCAAAAGACGCAGCAAAATTCACTTTTACTCAGATTTATTGTAGTAAGAAATTAGTTTTTGAGAGAAAGATGAAGGAGTTCATTACAATAATGCAAATCCAAGACTCTTCACTTCCATTTGCATGCATACAGCCTAGCTCAGTAAAGAGAGAGCGGAGAAAAACATCTCTGGAATGAATTTGGTGACGACAACGGGTTTGCTTGTCAGACTTTCATTGTCCTTTAAAAGGAAAATCGTGAATTATGCAGACATTCCTTATTCAGGGTTTGATTTATTCTTAGAATAAATGATAATGCCAAGGTCAAGTGCTGCAAATGCGTGCGAGTCCTGTTCTCCACAGGTACTGGATAACACATGATTTAAATAAAGGTGAGTCGCGCTCTGAATGCATTTTAGTTCTAGTTTTTAATATAGCTGTAATCACTGTTCCTGATTGGTGACGTTTAAATCTCTGCATGTAGTCAACAGATCAAAGTCGTTTAGCAGATGTCCTGAAAAGAAGCCGCACATTAGTGACATACCGGACACGTATCACCTAGTCCACCAAGGCCTATAACAACAGAATCAATTTGTGAGTTTCCCGGGAGTAAATAGGAAGTGAGAATAGCACAAAGGGAAAGCATTTGACACTTTCTGGGATTGACAGTTTCGTCTCGGAATGTGAAAACTTGCTCATGCAGCAGCTAGAAATGTGTTGTTGGAGTTGTTTTGCTGCTCCAAATCATTCATTAAACAATTAAACTGTTGTCATCTTGTGCAATTAAGAGACTGGAGCTCAATCAGATGAACAACACAAAGAAAATAATTGCACTGGAAAGTAAATGCATGACACACTTATCAAAATACGGCAAACTGCTTTAAAGTTTCATTTAATTTTAATTTCCTCCACAAACAAAATTAATCAGACAGAAGTAATTAAATACACCTGTCTCCATGGTAATAGTTTCCATGGTAATCAGTTTTTGATTCATTGCACCAATAAATGTTTGTGCCTTTTGGACTAGATTTATCATTTCAACATGACAACATGAGTTTGAAAATATTAGTAACAGTTTCTGTTTTAGTTTAGTTCTGTGACTGTGTTCTGTGTTTTTTTTAGAATGTGTGTCTATTTATATACTTACCAGGACGGTTATTGCATCTTTCATTTTTGTGTGTTTTCTTCTAATTATTCTTATTACTATTATTCTTATTATTTAATACGTCAGCCTCATAAAAGTTGATGGCTAATATACAGTAGTATGATATAGGAAAATAAACACCCAATTTTATGCAGAGGACCAAACTGAATAAAAACAAAAATTTGGTGCTGATGCTGATATTTATATGGCAAAGTAAGGTGAAATTCGGATAGATTGTAATTCAGTGATCTCTTTACAACAGTATAGCAGACCATATCCATATAAATATCAGTTTTCACTCAATATATCCAAATAATACTATAGTAAGAGGATACGGAAATGCTTAGTTTCATGATCAAAGCTCTCTAGTATTTATTGTGGGACAAAACATATGCAATACAAATACACTGATGATCATATTTAACACATTTTAAGATTTTTTTATTATTTTTTTCCCTGAAAAATGAAGTATGATTGATTTAAGTAAAACAATCCAGTTTTTAGTCCAGTAAGTGTTCACAAGCAATGTTATTAATAGTTATTACTAGAGATCTCAGTCTTCTGGCTGTGTGTGTGTGTGTGTGTGTGTGTGTGTGTGTGTGCAGCAACAACCTGAAGCATGACATTTCTACAGTTAAAAGGCCTTACACCTAACAATCAGAGTAGGCTTTATAGGGTTAAGAAACCTTTGGAAAGCTACATGAGTGTACGGGTTAGTGGAGGTTACATGGAAACGTCATGATGACTAAGTTGATTTCACGTCAGTCCTTCCATGCTTGGCAGATGCTGTTCAGAGACAGCTGCCCGTTGCCACATGCTCACTGAACAGGCCGGCAAGAGCGAACTTAGGATCAAACGTCTGCTACACATTGAGCTGACAGCTTCCAGACCCGGCCACTGACTCGACTCAATCTGTCACACAAACCACAGCTACTTCTGTGACTCAGCCCATCCCTCTCTCTGCTCTGTGTGTGTGCCCTCCGTTCATCTCTGACCCTGAGCCCACGTGACCAGCGCCAAGCATCCGAGGAGCAGAGGGGCTGATGGGATTACATGGTGATCAACAGAGCAGGATTTAGGCCTTTGTGGGGGAAGCTGTCTTTGTGCAGACAATTCTCACAGAAGACCGAAAGAAATCAGCATTGCTGCTGATTCTAGATTGGTTCATCAAAAATCTGCTGCGGTCTGTTTGCAGACGCCTTTTACACACAAAACTTCACCAGTAACCTGGAAGCTGTATTTACAACATGCCAACATGAATGCTTTTGAGGACGAGCTAATCTCCGGCTTTGCAAATGTTGCCCGGGTTATTGACATCAAACTCGTAGAGTTTTATTTAATGTACAATAGGTCATAACCCAGTAAATTAATAAAGTAAAATATTTCAAGAGTGATGCAGAAAACACACTCTTCATTTTCTCCATAGAGAAACTGATTTTCAATAAAACCTTATACACCTTTAAAGAGCTTTGAAGTCGATCATAGATTGTATATGCATTATGGGCACTCCATATCATAAAATAGAAAGTTAAAGTCATGTGGTTCAGCCAACATGCACAAAAACATGAAATAAGAAATTTCACATCTGCAAAAATGTATCTGCAGATCCTCATGACTGTGTTTCTTAGTCTTAAAGTCTTAAAAAAGTCACATTTGATTATTTAAGAATTAAAATTCAAGGTAGTAAAAGCAACATTTGACGTGATAACTAGAAAGAATATGTTAATATTTATGAATTGATAATGTATGGCATTCGTAAAAAAATGCGTTTTAAACAGAATGTAAAAAAGACGCGACCACACTTCCTTCCACTATAGAAATTAAAGCCAAAACACGCTCAGTATGGCTGCTGGCGTCATTTGGAGTCTGCGCAGTAGAGATCGTGAAGTGGAGCCGCGGAACCAAAGTCCCGCCCACAATCATGACACCACACCCCGTCAAATAAAACCTTTTAAAAAAACAAACACTTGAACATACATCGCCATTATAATAGCTACCTACAATAGTAGAAACTACATTTGAAAAAAAAACCAATTGAAATGTATTTGAATTATTTAGTTTGTCTCACGTCCCATTAGATTACAGGGAGAGGGTTGGGTTTATGAATCAATTCAAGTGCTATTATTTGTGTTTGCTGTGCTCACAGAGAGCAGCATTTCAGTGCACAAACTTTATCTCTCGAACAGACACACACACCCCGCTGTGCAGGGCCGGATGTTCAGATCTATCCATTTTGTTCTTGCAAGTTAAGAAAGTCTTCCAGTTGATTACTTCCCTTGAATATGTCACCTTTGCCCTTTAGATCATATCATTACTGCAAATTGGATTTGTCAAGGATTCTCTAACAGCTCCACTTCATTACGGTGAGATTGTGGATTTCAGCAAGTGAGATTGCTTGCTTATTTCTCACCGACGTCTCTTCAGATATTGCATTAGCTAAAGGCAGGCGGCAAGAAAGAAGAGTTGAAAGATGAAAGGCGTGAACCTTTGGCACCCTAATGCAGGATGATCATTGCATTCTGAATTTGCTCTGCGCCTTAAATGTTCTGGGCGTTTTGCTTTTTGCATGAAGCAGCTGCACGTCCATATTGTGAAGGGTTAGAAGCAACCTTGAATCTCAACCGATCCATTCAATTTCCATATGGGTTTTCTTGATGCAAAACGAGGTGTTTGCTGTGATGCAGAGGCGTGACACAATCACAATAAGTCCACCTCTCAATGCAGGCGTTATTAGATGTTCCCTTCATCTGCCGCCCAAATGTCTTGCTGTCGCTTCGGCATTCATTGTTCATGTAATCTAACACATCTCTAGCAGGGCTTTCAAAGCTAGCCTCATCCACAGCTGCCTGAAGCAAAATCTACACAGTACCGTTTCCACATTTTGAGCTCTTGATTAAGAGAATACCAGGGTTGTTGATGGATGAAATTAATTGGATTAGTGTTTTTAGTTAAACATGATATGGCAGTTAATTAATAAAGTTAATTATGACTACACACATTTATCTACACATGGCTTAAACCCTTGATAGTACATAGTTCTTCCAGATCCAAACAAATTAGAGAAAGTTGCTTTATAAATTGATATATTGTTTGTTTTATTTACAGATGCCTTTTATCAGATAGGATTTACAAATGCCTATTACAGGCCTTCAGGAGTTTTATCAGTTTGGTAGTTCACTTAAAGTTGGCACTACCAGCTTTAATTGGTCCAGTAGTTGGACATTTTTTATAATAGAATTTATGCATGTATTGGGGGCATGGATAATTGAATAAATGACTTACTTTCTCTGAGTAATCACTGTAAATTAGCTCATTAAATTGACAACCCTAGAACATACTTTTCCATTGGTTTGTCAGAGTGATTGCCTAATAGTGCTAGAGAAGTTCCCATCGAGTTACATCCTGCTGTGGAATACATCATGGCAAGTTTTACGCCTTAATCTGATTCCAGTGCTTTCATGCTAGTCAAAAGCCAGACACCATTAGCCAAAGTGCAAGCCTGCCCAGCATGGGCGTCTGTTCTTTAAGAGACGAATGGGAAAAGTTTTGAAAGGCCTTTTGAGTAGCTTTTACAGCTCTTGAGTAACTTGAAATTTCTTCAGCTAGTGCTAGGTCATGTGTGGCTGGACTAAATCTCGGCCTTTTGTTTGTTTCGTACATTCTTGATTAAAGCGGTGCACCTCTGCGAGCATTGCACGTCTTCATTGACATCAATCACGCTGATGGGCCTGGAAAACCGGCTGTTGTCTTTGAGACTTTCACTTGCGACGTCTGCTTAGTGTTTCTCCTTATCTCGTTTTCCGATGGAACGGTCCGGGAATACAGAACAGCAGTCTTGCTTGGCTAAAACAGCCATGTAATTGATTTAGTTGAGCTTTTATTGCACTTGCAGTATTCTGTTCAATGTGGTCAGGCGGATTCTCGGCTCTAAGTGGATTGGATTACATTCACTGTTCGTTATTGTAATTTCATGCATAATTAAAAGAATTAACCTTTTAAAACTTGTTAATGTCAAGGCTGAGCTGTAGCAGTGTGTACAGCTTTGGTGCTCATGCAGGAGACAAGAGTTCGATTCCAGACATCTGTCCTTCCAATGAAAGTTAATTCCAGCAGGGAGCGACTCTGCAGTCGCAGCTGTTTTGAGAAATTTTCATGACAGCTTTTTTTTTTTAAACGGAGCAGAAGTAATTAAAGTAAGTAAAGACATTTTCCTACTGCTTTAATGAAGGTGGCTTCAGGTTCCGCCGCTACACATACGTCATCGGAATGAGTGGTCTGATTGGTTGTAGATTCGTCCAGTAGTATACAGAGGCAGGTTAAGCCCGCCTCCCAGAAGGCAGGTAGTAAGGTAGCTTGGCCAGACTAAGCTCGTATGAGCTTTATAGTCGCGAAAGCCAGGCTAGCAAAGTTTAGCTCTCACCCTGAAACCTCACCTGCCTATAGCACTAGCAATCCTGAAGACCTTGATCAGCTTGTTCAGGTGTGTTTGATTAGGGTTGGAGCTGAACTCTACAGGACAGCAGCACTCGGAATAGTTCACCCAAAATGTAAAAATATCCCATAATTTATTCTCTCTCTAGCCATCCTATTAAATAATATCCAAGCACTTCCCAGCTTTGTAATGACAGTAAACTATGCTTGAGTTTTTGAAGTTCCAAAAAGTCCATCCATTCATCATAAACTCCAGTGGGTTAACAAATGCCTTCTGAAGTGAAACCACGGCTGTTTGTTATTAAAATATCCATATTTAAAACTTTTAGCACTGGCTTAATTTTTAATATGGATATTTTTCCACTTAAAAACCCATCTTCAGAAAGCATTCATTAAGCCCTCAAGTCCTATGGATTACTTTTAGGATGGATGGATGCGCTTTATATGATTACCTCCTATTGCGTTTGTCTTAAAGAAGAAAGGTGGTAACACTTTACTTTGACAGTCCACCTTAGACAATCTACAAAAACAGTAAGTAACTCCATGTCAACTAGCAGTCATTGGAGTATTAGTAGACTGTCTGCTTAATATCTTCTAACACTTTATTTAGTCCGCAACATACTACATACTGACTATCAGAAACTTTACAAGTGTGTTAACTTATTCTACTAACCCTAAACCTACCCTAACAGTCTACTCTGAGAGTTGGTAGACATGTAGTTGAGAATTTATGAGAATTAGTTGTCATGTGCATCAGTAGCAGAGTTACTTATTGTTAGTCGAATGTCTAAAGAAAGGCATTTACACCTACGATGGTTTGAGGGTAAAAATCTGGCATAGTTTAAATTTTGTTTAAACCATTCATTTAATGTAAGGATTTATTCATTATAAGTAGGTTATAATCAGGTTAATCTTTAGGACAGATCTACTCAGACAAGAACTGGCTGGCAAAGAAACACTTTGAAATTGGTCTTGAGTCGCCATCGCATACGTTTAAGCTCTCGGTCTCCTGCTGTTTTTTTTCCTGCCCCAACACGCATCACTGAGTCTCGTCATGTGCCAGGCAGTTTGTTTTGTGTGCAGTGTCAGGGGAATATCCAGCTTTCCGCAGAGCTGTCCCTCACATCCATTAATCAAGCCACTTTCTCCTGATGGAACACACCTTAATTAGCATCTAACTGCGTTATGCCTGCGTCTCTGCCCCGGCCCTGCGGGGACCGCAAGGGGTCGGCGTTATAGTGAGCGAATCAGCACGTGTGAATGCAAAGCAGTCAGGCAGACGCTCATTTGAGACACGCTCCGGCTGTCCCACGGGCCCCGCCGCGTCTTCGCTGACACTTAATCCAAGGCCTGGATGATTGGCAGCGAGCTGCTCTGGCGCCAATGACGGTCGTGTTTTTCCATCCACCTGCTTTTGTTTCAGGTCATTGATAGCCCTGAGGTTCACATGCTGAACGGGGGAGGAGGAGCGGGAGGAAGAGGAGCGAGACGTGAGCTAGATTGAGTTTCCTTGGCGACCGTAGGGACCCACTTGGGGCGATGACTCTGGAGAATGCAGCATGCACACTTGAGGTGAGGGGCGATGCCATGCCATGCGGTATTTTGATGCTGTTCTGTAACTTTCTGTGTCTCTTGTTGTGGTGCTCACTGTGGCTACGTTTCCTGTGTCAGATCTCGCCAAACAGGTGTAATTAAGTCCTGGAAATAAATCACCTGTACTTTATCTCCAGCTCTTACTGATAAGTGGTCAGCTTTTTGTTCTCGTCTGTTCTTAAGAGCTGGGATTCTTATAGATTTATCTAGTTTGTAGTGTTTTACAATTGGATCTTTTGCGTAACGATGTGGCCGTTTGCTCTGACAGTAACAATAGTGTTTTTTACTCCTTTGTCTTGAACAGTTTTTAGTGGTTGGCTGGTTTTCTTTGGCCTCTATTATTCAATTCAATTCAATTCAAATTTATTTGTATAGCGCTTTTCATGATACATATCATTGCAAAGCAGCTTTACACCAAAGTAAGGTTTACAGTAAATGTGCTATCTACTGTATTTACAGTAAACTATTAAAAACTAGGGTTGCCATTCTTCCAAATCTTGCAGTGTTTAATACCAGTGCCAGTGAAATTTTAATTGCGAAACACTAATTTGCTATGAAACAAAGAAAATGAAAACTAAAAATTCGAATTAAAACAGTAACACTTTAGTGTCAATTCTCTATTAAATAGATTTTTTTGCATGCCTATTATTACCATATTAGCTGTTTGTTAGTACTTACTCTGCATGACCTTATTCTATATCCTTATCCAATTCATAAACTTCATTAACCATTAATAAGCAGCAAATTAGGAGTAGTAGTAGTAATTAATTTGTTGTTGATGGTTTGTAAATAGAGAATTTGACCATTGGCCTTTAAAACAGGGAAATGTTTGTAGTCACTTATCTGATAATACATCACAGAAACATCGCAAAGTGTGAACATACAAATGATTAGAAATCATCCATGTTTTAGTCAGACAGTGCAGATTTTAAATATGAGTCTCTTACTGCCAATACTGTAGATACCAATACTTAACATAATAAAACTTATAAGTAAGCTGTATTTTTTCCCTGTTTTTACGATCCTCAGCTGACCCGCTGACTTTTCTGTATTTTCTATATATAATTTTGTATTATTCTCCGCTTGAGCTAGTTTTGACTAGACAAGTTCTATAGAGACCTGCTAGAATGAGTTATTATAATGAGCACTCTTCAAGTTCCTGGAAAATAAATTACTTTTTTTTTTTTTTTTTTTATTAGCAGAAACTGATATATATGAACCTTTGCTGTGTGTTAAATTATTCACTCCAGGCCTGAACAAAAGTGAGCATGGGCCAGCAGAACTGAACGCTGCCCAGCTCAGGTGCTTGTTAATAATGAAGTACTTATCTTCAAGCCTCTGTGTGGTTTTTGTTTTTAAGATGTTTTGTCGCTCACACAATGTTGTGTTTAGAATCACTCTCAGGGTCTCATTGAAGCTACACATGGATCACATCATCTGTGCCTCTAGTATGTTCATGTTGATGGTCTTGCGAGTTCAGTCTCCCAAACACGTGGATGTGTTACGTCGAGTTGTGCGTCATTCAGAATGGAGTCGAATGTCTTTTAAAATTCCACTTTTAAGAAATTTAAATTTAAATGTTACATTTTTTTGAAATTTAGATTTTAAAATTCCACTTTTAAGAATCAAAGGATGTGAATTATTATATGGTTTACATAAAGTAAATGTAAAAAATATTTACATCTATATACATTTTTATATTTATATTCTTATATTTTAGATTATATACAAATATATTTCAACTATAAACACATTTTTTCTTATAATCATGCATGTGTTTGTATTTATATATACTTGTTATACATGCATGTGTTTGTATAATATACACAGTACACACACATATAATATGTAAAGAAACAGCTTTATTTTGGATGTTAATAATCAGTAATCATATCGTAATCATATATATTTTATATTTTACTATAATTTTTTATTAGAGCCGTAAAATGATTAATTGTGATTAATAGCATCCAAAATAAAAAGTTTTTGTTAACATCTCTGTACTGTGTATATTTATTATGTATACACACATACACTATATATTTAACTATACAAATATTTACATGTGTTGCATATTTATATATTAAATGTATATATAAAACATTTTTCACAAAAAATACACAATATACACAAACATTTATTTTGCACGCAATTAATGGTGATTTATTTGTTTGACAGTACTAGTTTTAACATATAAACTTCATGCACCATGGTAGAATTTCCTCAAATTTACTCTTAAATTATATATAATTTTATTTAATTATTATTTAATAGAAAACAAAAAAAGGTGGAGACGTTTCTTTGTGCTCTGCCAATTAAAATGCTTTTTGGTAGCTGCTTTTATCGTTTGACTGTCACACATATTTTCTAAACTAAATATATCACATAAAATGTTCTGCACTAAGCACTGGTTAATAGATTGGAAAAGAAAAGCAATAGCACTGCTGATGAGGGGAATGTTTGAACTGAATCGTGTATTAATAGCTCCAAGTCACAGTGTTCAATTACAGCTCGATTTCAGACAAAAGAGAGCACAAATAAACCGCCTTATTTATAGCAACAGAAGACGACATGAAATACTATCCACTGAATATGATGCAAACTATGAACGGCATCATTTACCCAGTTTATGTCTCTCCATATCATTATTAGTGACACTCTTGTACATTCATTCATGGACCGTTCAGCTTCAGTTCTTTCCTGTTGTTACTCTTACATTTGCATTTTGCTCTAAAACTGATACTTTTACTCACATTTGGCTGATTTTTAACAAGAAAGCTCTACGAATACATTAAAGACAAAAGCAGAACGCATAAAGTCAACATGTTTTCATGGACTAGATTCAAGGATAAACTCTTAACCCTCGAGAGGCCGTATGAAACGAGGCCTGCTAGTTTGAGTAGATTTTATAAGTCTTCCTAGGATTTTATGACGCATTTGGGACTGTCGCCTGTAACGAGATTGAGTCCATACCGGGGTCGAGGGAGAAAAATGATTCACTGTGCTGTGACTCACTCAATCGCTGGATACAACTGAACATTTGTGCACGGCCAAGAAAACAAGACACAGCGTCTCCTGAACTGAAGTGGCATTGCCTCCTCTGATGCTATGTTTTCATACCGTTTTTTTCCTGTTGGCACACCAGAGCAGACATATTTGTGTGGCTTTTATTAATCTTCACACAGAATCAAACAAGCCATTTTAAACACTGAAGCATTAAAATGCATCAAGGATCAGCTTCAGAATCTGATTCCAGGAGTGAATGTAACATGTTACTGTAATTAAATTACTTATCCACTAAAGTAAGGGATTACTTCATAATTTTATGTCATTTAATACAGTTACTTATAAAGTACTTGCGTTATGAATAGGGCTGGGTGATTTAATCCTCGATTTATTCATGCACAGTTCTAAAATCAATATTGAATTTGATACCTGAATTTACAGGCGAAAGATAAAACTGAATGTACTGAATGCACAATCGCACAAAACGAATATATTCTGTCTTTCCCGTAGCCTATCTGTAAGCTAGGGTAAGTGTCTGCTTTTAAATGAACTAATTAAAATTGAAAAGGAATATTAACAAATTATGTAATCTTCATGAAACTAGAGGGAGGTATTGTCCTGAGCTAAATGCAGATGTAGATGTTTTTTTTAAAGGGTTAGTTCATCCAAAAATAAAAATTCTGTCATTGATTACTTACCCTCATGTCGTTCCAAACCCACAAGACCTGCGTTCATCTTCAGAACACAAATGATCAAAAAGATATTTTGGAGGATATAAGAGAGCTATCTGTTCCTCCATAGACTGAAATGATCCAGAAACATAGTAAAAAGATCGTTAAAACAGTCCATGTGACAGTGGCTCAACGAAAATCCTTTTTTTGCCCGAAGAAAACAAAAATAACATCATTTACTCAACCATTTTTCTCCCTCGATTTATGTCTTCTGCTATTTTAGAGAGCATCACAACGCAGATTACGTACATGTGCGTGCTTTCCCCCGGATGTGAACAAGGCTGATTACGTCAAACACTTTATTTCAATAGTCCACTTTAGTCATTCTACTAACAGTAAGTTACTTTGCAACTCTGTCAACTAGCAGTCAAAAAGAATTGACGTCAGAAGAATTCATATAGAGATTTTAATAATTGCGTTACTTATTAAGTAGCGCAACAGGAGGCACCAAGCCAAGAAGCCCAGTCCATCTGTTGTCCGCAATCCACGTTCCAAGAAAAAAGCTTCTTGCTGTGGATGATGAGACTGTGCAGACATTAAGAGATGGGTCATTCTGAACACTGACCACCAGCACCGTTTGCACCAGTCATCTGGAAAGTGGGCTGGAGGTGCCGGATTTTGAATGTGATGTTTGATATGTAAAGGCAGTAGTGTTAAAACCCTTCAGAGCATCAGATTTTTTTCCAAATGACAGACTGCTGTGATTGGGATGACCTGCTGTTCTGGAGCTCTGATTTCTCAGTATTGATGCTAAATCAGACAACAGCAAAAAGCCTGTGTATAGAAATATATGCATACACAATTTTCCATAATGCAATAATAGCTTACTGTACAATCGCATAATGTCTTATGAAGTTATTAACTACATTGTATAAAATACCATTGTATCAAAGTATTGAAGGATACAACTGGGAGAAAACGGTAAGATTTACTTGTCTCCTTTTTAAAATTACTTTGCCGGTGCAGAGTCAGACAATTAATCGTATTTGCACTAAAATAAATATTGGGCCTGTCTGTTTCCACTAAAAATAGCTAA
>JAUMHI010000054.1:4453568-4468150 GCA_032359435.1 Enteromius unitaeniatus | reverse complement strand
TTTCCCGATTAACCACCGGAGTACGATGCATTGTTTTGGAAAAGAACTAGCTCCACACGGTCGCATCTCTGTCGGTTGAACCACATTAGTTCAACAACACAGGGCCATTGTTCATGACGTCACACGCATGTGGTGGAGGAACAACTTCTGCTATTTATCTGATTAGAGATCTCCAAGATGCTGCTGTATTGAACATGACACATATTGACTAATCTACTATTTTTGTTCACTGGTGTTTTGTTTTATTTGATCTCTGAATCATCGCGGGGTCCCTCTTACTCCAGGGTTCCTTTAGCGTTTAGAAACAGTGTCTAAAACGCATTTTATATTAAGATAAAGAGTTGCTGTAGTTCTAACCACGAGCGTTTGTGACGTTGATTGCGAACGTTTATTTGAACTATGCTTTTGTGAAACACTGAATCTTTGAACTACGCTGGTAACGATGGAACTTGCGACCATAGTAGGCTTGCCATGCTTTTGGGCAACGCACCCCTGTTTGGTTGAAATATGGTTAACCTGACAAAAGATCCTGGACCACATAACCAATCATAAGTTGCTAGTAGGGGTCAAATTTAGATTTTTTTTTTAAAATTCCAAAAATCATTCGAATATTAAGTAAAAATTGCATTCCATGAAGATATTATGTAAATTTCCTGTCGTTAATATATTGCGGCTTAATTTTTGATTAGTAATATACATTGCTAAGAACTTCATTTAGACAACTTTAGATGTTACATATATATATGTATATATATATATATATATATATATATATAAATAATAATTTTTTTTGCACTCTCTGATTGCAGATTTTCAAATAGTTAAAATATTGTCCTGCCCTAACAACCATACATCCATGGAAAGCTTATTAAGCTTTCAGATAAAAAAAAATGGACACTTACTAGTTTTGTTGTCCAGGGTAACACATTCTTAGCACATGCGCGCCTGTCCCTTTAAATTCTTGACTGATTCTGATTGGCTGTCAATGTTAGGTGTCGTTCATCAGCTGGAAAATTGTCATTGTTCGATTCCAACCATATTGTTTATCTGTGCCTTTATCGTTCTAGTTGCGTTGTACACCCTGTGACTCTTTTATAATGCAAGCAATTTTTAGAACTATATCGTCTTTATATGCTTGGTGTGAACTGTCCTTTAAAAATATAATTTTGTGGAGATGTCACTAGTACATCGCATATCGCAGTTTGCTGTCAGTTATTCCTTGCATACTGTATTTATTTTTTATGTTCCCTATAGGGTATAAATACATTTTACTCTATGATTTACACACACGTGAGTATTTTCCTACCAGATGACCTGTATCAGATTCACTTCTTGTCCTGAAAGGTTCTGCTGCTGATATTTATTTTAAACCTCTTTCACTTCACAGATCGTGTTGCAACACTGTGACAAATCACATTTCAGTAACCCAAGCAAATGTGTTTTTCAGAGCGCTCGGGGCCTGAGGACCTGTGAATGAGGACACCACTGAAACCAACTCCAGTTCCAGGTATGAAAACACACAATCTAAATAATTTGTTGTGCTTGTGCATCCTTGTCTTGCCTAGCTGACAGTCGGCCTCCAGAAATAGGTCTAATTGGAAAATAGCATGTCTCTACAGAGCTGTCTTGTGAAGAACAATTGTGTCTCATGATGTTCTCACACAGTTATCTTCAGTGCAGGCATGATCAAAGAGATGATCAAATGCTTCTTAGCAAAGTTGATGTTTTCTCTTTTTCCCATGACCTCTGTCTTTCCCATCTTGCTAACAGTTTAAAGTCATAGCCAGAATTTATCGTTTACTTTTTTTTAACCTCTTAAGACCCTGCGCTCTATATTTTAGTGTGACTCTCTGAGACACACCACAGTTTTACGTCTGGTTTTCAGAGATACCATCATGATCACTCTCTCTCCTTGGTCTTCAAAAATGTCTGAACATATAGTGCATATAGAACATTTAGTGACCGTCTTATGGAAATATGATCATATTTTGTAAATATTAGTACTTTTGGTTACGAAACAGAGAACATGTCCTCAAATGAGAACTAAAAGCATGTTTATTATGCAATTTAATGCAGACATAACATATGAACAGGGTAAGAAATTATATTTCAATATTCTATTAAATAAAATCTTTATTTTTATGAAAATCTGAGCAATTGATACTCCCATAATTACACTTCTTTTTTCATTACACATTAATATGCAAATTAGATTTAGATTATAGATGCATTGTACATTATGAAAAAACACGTTTATGAATATTTTACACACATTTTGCAGGAAGAGAAAGGGTATATTGAATAATTTGCTATAACATAATTGAGAATCATCTTTATAAATCAATATGTAAAGGTTATTAAAACAAATTTGAAATAAAAAATGTATTGGTGTTTTAAAAAATCTGTTGTTTTACCTATGCATATTTATTCATGTCGTGTTTTTTTTAAAGACATTGAGTCCTGATTTCCATTATTTTGAATGCTCTAAACAGTATAAAGACATAAAAAACCCAAATGTTTCCTAAAACGTTTTTCTCTGGTCTTAAGAGGTTAAATAAACATGCCTGGTCTCATCACACTTTTTTTAAATACATGTTCCTGGTCTTGACAGTGTTTGCGATGTTCAATATTTTTGTAAAATGAGCACTATATTGTAGTTGATGTTTAACCATCTGTACTAGTTTTGGATTGTTGTAGTGATAGTGTTCTTGCTGCAGACATAAAAGCACAATTTCATGTTTTAATGACTTTAAACCAGACAAGGTACAAGAAGACCAGGGCCGAGACCGAGTCCCAACACAACTCAGAAAGAACAGGTTGACACATTCTGCTTGTCCTGACTTACAAAAGCTAGATTTACCCAGGCTGTTTTTCTAGACTTGTATCATCAGATATGCAGGTCTTAAGGGAATTGAGAATGATCTCTGTCTGAAGCAGTGAGAGGAAGTGTGTGGGGTGCCAGGAATGGGCGTCACATTGACTCAGTGGCTGCTTCACAAAAATGCAGACGGCTGAATGTCCTGTTGTCTTACTGAGAATCCAAACTTACGCAGTCCAGACAGCCTTACACTTCCTGGGAAATATTGAATTGAAATGCTTAAAAACAACAAATGCAACATTTTCTGCTTTTTGGTTTCCATTAAAATCCAAAGCGGTTTAAAATGAATGTAACATGCTTATTTTAAAATATGGGTTGAATCGTATGCTGTCAAATGATTTGTGATTAATTGCATACAAAAGATTTTATTACAAGATTTTAAATGCAGATATATGCATGTATGCATTAA
The DNA here is from genome assembly GCA_032359435.1 of Enteromius unitaeniatus. Classification (NCBI taxonomy): domain Eukaryota; kingdom Metazoa; phylum Chordata; class Actinopteri; order Cypriniformes; family Cyprinidae; genus Enteromius; species Enteromius unitaeniatus. Next base: position 4,464,863 of record JAUMHI010000054.1, on the reverse strand, counting down.
AGAAACAAATTGTCTGTGTGTGTATATATATATATATACAGTACTGTGCAAAAGTCTTAGACCACTAGTATTTTCAGCAACAATAAAAAGGTTTTAAGTGGGTTATTTCTATCTTTCATGGTAGCGTGTCAGTTGGAAATATCAGTTTCCATTTCCTAACATGATTTTTGTCATTAATTGTAATAATGCAGTGAGATTATTGTCTGACAACAGCCAGTGCTCCACACAGAGATCTGATCATCATCAGTCTGTCTGGAATCACATGAAGAAACACATATTATTGTTATTCATTATACTGCCCACAGTGCCCAGTTATATTAGTGATGTTACAGATATTGTCTTTTTCAAAGGGTAGTTTACCCCCAAATTTAAATGGTCATCATGTAATCACTGTCGAGTTGTTTCAAACCTGTAGAAGTTTCTTGTTCTGTTGAACACAAAAGAAGATATTTTGAAAACTGTCAAGAATAGCCTTTGACTCTATGTGTTAAAAAATGCATGAGTATGAAGCAGAAACTGTTTGGTTACATATATTCTTCAAAAAATAATCTGTTGCCCCCAGCAGAAGAAAGAAACTCGTACATGTTTGGGGATGAACTATACCTTTTAATACTTCCGTTTATTATATCAGAATTGGAGTACGTCTAACTTGGAGACCTGATTTATCTGTGGAGCACTGTACGATTTAATTAAAGCAGTTTAATTAAGTGTGCAATCTGTGTGTAGAATGTCAGAATCCTCTGAAATGAAGCTATGCAGCATCTGTGTGGGCTTGTGATGGTGTGAAGGTCAGTATGTACTGTAATTTCATCCCTTCTGTTCTTATAGAGCTGTAACCCTCAGCCACAGTCATTAGTTCTGTCATGACAAATATAAGGCTTAGCTGGAATGCTTTTTAGGACATGCAATGTTTAAAAGTGTCAGGAATCCAGCATCAGTTAGGCTCGGAAAGAGCAGGAATCACTCTTAAACAACAGCAGACACCTTCTAAAGCACAGTCGCATGGTACAAGAGAATGTTAGAAACGAGACTCCTGTTGGTTAAACTGAGTCACTGTTTTTTATTGATCTGTGGTTGTGTACCTGTGTAAGCGTCACAGGTGATGGATGTCGTCTAGTTTAGGTGTTGGCTTGTCATCAACAGCCGTCTCATGCCGATGATAATGAAGGTTGCTGGATCTTCTGAGAATCTCAGAATCTTTTAGGTTCCTTTGCTTTGCCACCCTTGCGTGACTAGCAGTGAAAGCTTTAGGCCTTTTGTCCTAGATGTTGTAAAATTTAGTAGGTACAAGGAAACCTCCTTCTGTTTGAAAAAAGTAGCGCTGGAAGATTTAATATAAATTTTAATACATAAATGAGAGAGAGAGAACGCACGATTGAGTAGCCTATGAAACTTGTTGGTTTATTACAAAAACACAGATGAAGAGCATTTAATACATTAGGAAAAAACCCGGTCTCGAAAGACAACACAGAGGCTGCAAAACCAAAACTAACACTATGGGCACAGGATGTGCACCACAATAAAAACAAACCCTCGGCCAACCAATCAGCAAGAAGAGGTGGGGTTTAACCTGTATGATGGGCGGGTAAAAAAAACTGCGTCGCCCAACGGGGAAACGCCTGGTATGCCAGATTACCAGTCCAGCCCTGGTTATCACCATTGGACAGAAATATATTGTAGGTTTTAGTAGCAACGACTGGGCAGGTGTTGAAAACCAGCTTCTGAATCTTAAGTTAATGCTACCATCAAATTAGCCGGTATTAACACTATCTTAAACGTGTCACTCCTGCGAGAGGAGTTCTCCCCGGGAACCGGATATGTGTGTTAAGACATAGGTCCAGATATCAGATATGTATCAGGTTAAAATCCACATTTGGAAGTGACCCAGATTCCAAATTGTGTTTGTGCCGGTGTAAACGCTGCTTAAATTACTTTCTTTTGATTCATCTTTTACAAACGCGGTTATGTCTGCTTGCTGTGTATAATTGTGTAGGCCTGGTGTGTTTGTGCACTGTGGGTAGTGGATGACGTCAAGAGGGAAAATCAGCCTGTCAATAAGTGGCACATTTTGGCAGTGACCCCCTCACGTGTGCGTGTGCGTATGTGTGTCCCTGCCCGTGCCCTGCAGCACATTAGCAGCATGCGCAGGGAACACCATTGATTTCTTATTGGCACCACACTGTGACACACCAGCCAATTCTCTCTTCATTTTTCCCATTTTACCAGTCAGGAACTATAAAAATAGCCACACCATTGCAGAAAGCTGCTCTCCTACAGGGAAAAGTGTGACTCAGGAAGAAGTGGAGAGAATCTGAGTGCTAACTATGCCCTGCTATTGTGTGTTATACAGTCCATAGTGTTCTGACCACAGGGAGCCCATTGTTCGTCAATGCTGGCTGCACTGAGGAAAAAGAACAATCTAAAACTTTTTTTTTACTTGGCCACAAAGTTGCTTTATGAATACTGCCTCAAGCAGCCACATGTCGAGATTATATCAAGTGGTCAAATATGTGAAAGATTTTTGTTAGTCTAGTTAAACAGGCTGTTATTTTGCAGCAGATGTTTTTAGCATTAGCAGCCCTAGTTTTGCAACCTAATGGCGTTGCTTGATAACTTTAGCATACATAGGATACAAAGGTTAATGATGACAGTGGTCATTATTAACCATGGAAAAAACAAAATTAATAATGTATATAATAATGGGTGTGTGTATGTACATATAGTATACACGTTTAGTGATTTGGCAGATATATATGCTGGGCATCCAGAATAAAAGTTTACATGTATATATTTATATTTATAGTTTTTTTTTATATATATAAAAATGTAGTTAGTTTATAAACATAAAACATTTTATTATATTTCATTATATATAAATGAATACACACACACAGAGACATATATATATATATATATATATGTAATGCTGTTTTACATATTTACCATGGTACGGTCTGGATCACTAATAAAGATTAACCAGGCAACAAGACATTTTGCTTTATTTATGGTACTTTGCCAAAGTCAAAAATAGTCAACAAATGTGCTGCAATCATGACATTTTTAGTATTTACTTCATTTACTTTATGATCCTGGGTTAACTGAAAAACAATACATAGTTATTTCAATAGCTTAAGTTAGAAATCCCAAACTTGTTTGATTTAAATGGGATTTAAATAGTATGTTTTACAAATTTGCCTAATTGTCATGGAGTGAACTGTTTAAATTAAACGTAAGGGAATATTTTGATTGACAAGAAAATGCTGTGAGTCAGCCTTATGTGTCTCTAAGTCATTGGATCTCAACAGCACACCCACTTTTCCTATTCCAAACATAGCTTCCTGTGATCAATAAGAGTCATGCAGGCAGTGGTTTAACAATTTGTCTATTGGAAACACACTCCCAACATGTAATCAATCACCCGCTTTAGAACGATTCCACTTTTTTCCCCTTTTCATGCCTCTATATTGTATGTCTATCAAACTTTACCTTTCCTCACCCATCCTTAGTAGCATCCCACATCACAGTAAATGTGCAGATAGATGTTTGGTGGTTATGGAGGCTTTTGCCACTCGTCCCTCTTATTAGCCCCAGCTGTCTATTACAGCCATAGCTGTTTTTTATTGGTTGTTGTGTTTTTAACCGCCCAGTGGTGCAGCTCTCATCAATGCCTATTGATTCAAACAGCTTTTTTGTCATTGCTGCTTAGGGAGGAAGAGGCAGGGTGGCACAGGGAGAGAGAAACAGAGGAAAGGGTCTGCTCTTTTTGCACAGGACAGGGTTGAAGGCTACTGCTCCTTTGAATTCTCATGCTTCTCTCTCGGCAGGACTAACGGATGGTGTATGGAAGCACACGGATCTCCCAGAATGGCGAGTGCTGCTCCTGCCCGGAAACCGTACCGAAAGGCCCCTCCGCAGCACCGCGAGACGCGCCACACTGTGCCAGTATTTCGAGACGATGTTAGCGGGAGTGCCTTGCCGTCTGCAAACCCTGCACCGTCAGCCCAGCCTGACCCCAGCCAGGTAATTTTTCCCCGAAATCATGCACCTATTTTGCAGCGTACTCCGTTTACAGGCCCTTACCCGCAATGCCCTGAGAGACCCGCGTGGTCGCAAGCGTCCGACAGCGAGCTGGATGTCTCGAGTCTGTCCAGCTTGGAGCTCAGTGTCCTCCCCCCACCACAGATCTTCAGCCACGGTTCTTTTCGCGTGAGACTTCCTCCCAAGCATCACCGACGTCGAAGAATGAACCGCTTTATAAGTCGTAGCGATGATCTACTGGCGTTCTCTGCTGATGAAGATCTTGCTTCCTCAGATGGCTCCCAACAATGCATCCCAGGCAGTTCCCTGTCACACTCCACCAGGAGTGTGGAGCGCTTTTTGGTCTTCAAAGAGAAAGCGGAGATACTTGCACCCAAAGAAGAGCAGCATCCACCCCATGCAGTGCCTCTTCTACACGCCCATCCACCCAAGGGCATCCTCAAGCAGTCTCATCAGTTGGGAGTAAACTCTTCCGACAGTCTGCGCAAATCTAAGTCGGCAGAGATGCTAGCCCAGGCCAGAAGTCATGGACGCAGCAGGAAGCCCAAAAGTACGTCCTTGGATAGGGAAAAGGGCATACGAGTCTCTCCTACTGGACGTGCTACTTCCACATCCTCTACATCTCCCAGCTCTATACCACCAGAATGGAAGATGCAGCTTCTTGAGGAAAAGATAAAATTTTCCCAATTTCTGGATGAAATCACCTACCGGGTCCTGAGCCCAGCTAGTCTAAAGATGCTCAGAGCGAATCTTCCAGAACCTTCTTCAAAAGGGAGCCAAATCAAGCAGAACAGCAATCCCCAACAGTGTGAATCTAAAGACCGTCATGACAAAAAGCAAGAGAGGAGCCGACTTTGGGACGAGTGGACCACCCAGCATAGCAGAGCCAGCAGGAAATCAAGAGAAGCAAGACCCAAGACATGGCACATCTCAGCAGACAGTCCAGAGGGAGTGTCTGAAAAGCAACACCTAGATTCTCATCGTGAAGGGGCCCGTCCCAAAACCGAAGGCCCAATTTATAGCCAGGTGGGGGGCAGCGATGATTCCGAATGGGAGGATAGGACTCCAAGGGGGGTTCAACACCAGCCTCAACCCTATCAGTTACCCCATATAGAAAGCAGAGCCATGCAAAAGAACAATACAGATAAATCAGGGCTGCCGAAGGCTGAGATTCCCATAATTTGTGTGGAGGGTGAGAAAACACCTTTATCTCAAGTGACTGCTTTTTCTATATTATCACAGATCAAGGTATGTCATTGACTTTAACCCCTTTCTCATATACAATCCACTCTTGCATTCAAGAAACGATGTACCATATTTCATGCCTTTAAAACAATTGTGCCTGCATACTATTGCAATATTCTTTCAGAGATTAACTAAATATGAAGATTGTTGATGGTGCTTGTTTAATGCAATAACGATGGACAGTAACTAAAGGCCGTTTTACACTAAATGTGTGATGCGGAAAAGCGAGGCTAATCGCAGATGAATGGTGCTTTCACACAGACCACAAACTGATTGATTGCCTTTTGCTAATTCACACATGGGTGGCCTTGAACATCAATGCATTTTTCCTCAGATATGCATCTTGCATATTATCCGCTGCTCAATATACAGCATTAAATTAAGATGAAGTGTAGTTCAGAAACACTATCTATAATACTAATAAACTTAAAATATAAATGGAGGAGTAATTAGCGTTCACTGCATGTGGAAATGCATGTGATTATTGATGTTTTTGCTTAAAACCCGTTTAAACCCTGCTCAGGGAATGTGATCTAAGCTAAGAATCTAATTTGACGTCCAGTTTCGTTGCAGAGAAATTGAGAAAGTGGATGAACAAAAAGCAACAAAAAAGAGATCTTTTGTCTCTCAATTTAAAAGCATTGTCGCACTGAACTTTCATGTTCAGTGTGAAAAGACCTTAAGAGCGGTCAAGATCTAAAGGCACCACTGTGCACTGTATTTCCAAATGTTCTGAAATCATATACTAATTGGTGTATTTCTCAAATGTTATGTCCATTTGAACCATTTCTACTGATCACCAGTTGTCACTTCTGTTACAGTTTATGAACTTCATCTGGCTTTATTTAGTTAAACAGATAACACATTTTCATCCATTAACAACCCAATAGTGTTTAAACAAACAGTTGTTTACAAGCTTTCTCTACATTAGACATTACATTACATTTACATTAGTGTAAAATAAGCCATTGCCATTTTCTGCTCTGTGGGATATGGTGGCTATTCACTGGCATTAAAAAAACAGGCTGTCAGACTGATTTCATAGCTTCATTAGGCATGTGGATATTGACCTGTTTAGCAGAAACACATGCTTTCCCTGCATCCCTTGCTTTATTGCAATTATTAGATGAATATTTATATAAAACTGCTTTATCACTAGTTAATTAGAACATTGTTTTAGGTCGCTCTGACATTTAGAAATAATTTTTCAGCTACAAACGTAAGATCAGCTCAGATCCAGACATGTTATGTTTGGTATAAAAAGCAGTGTGGGTATTAAGGATATGTAAAGTATTTATTGGAATATGCAACTCTCTGATTCCTCTAATACCCTGCAATATTTATGTGTAAGACAATATATAGTTTGCTCAAACTTAATGAATGTCCTTTCTTACAGGAGTCCTTATCAGATGCCGACAGGATCAAGTAAGTTGATTTTATTCCCTTCATTGTGACGTTTTTATTTTTAGTCTTCACAGATGTTGCTGACATGGATTGGCAGTGTGTAATTTCCTTCAATACTCAGATTTGTTCTAAAAGCCTTGTATTATTTATGACATGCACTGAAGTGTTAAAAGTGTAGGTGGCATTAGCCATCTAATCTGACACTAAAGCTGATTATTCATTGGCTCTTGTATGGTATAGTTGTCCAAGAGGCAATTAGAAGAGGCCTGTATGACATCACCAACTGATTAGCCCAGAAACTCCAGAAGGATAGGGTGAGTCTCTGGCTCATGAGCAGTCAGATGCTGGGCGACTGTCAGAATGACAAGCCATGAGGTCTTGTGATTAGAAAATGTGCCCACCTTTTAATGACGCCAGACATCCTCTCTTTTACCCACTACACCTCAGGTTCTCAGTAGGGTACTAGGTCGAATTCACTTTGATCAGAGACATCACGCCCTCTTTCCCGACTTACAGGGATTCTAAGGCTTTTAGGCTTCAACACCAACCAGCAGGTGCACGTAACTAGTGATGAGATTCTGCTTTCATCCCAAGGCCTCCCAATACCTCTGCTCCACTTTTTTCATGTACAGCGTTAGCTTTTATGTTCTCTTCCTGGCCTGTATTCCCTTTGTTGCTGCTTTTCTCCCATTGAAACCAATGCTTTAAAGTCAGCACCTTAGATCTGGTGTAGCTTAAAACTTATTCTCATTTTTAAGCTGTTCTTCTAGTTGCCACTCTTCAACATCAATACAAAGATGGTGCGTGTGAGAATACTAAACTACATTTTATCAAAAATAACTAGTTGGTTATCTCTTTTTTTCCGCACCATTATTGGCATTGCTGGATGGTATAGTAGAAGAAATGTAGGAGCATCACACTACTTGTGTTGCCCCAGTTTTCAACTTCAACTGTAAGGCTTTGCAAACTTAACAAATTTGGAGCTAATTTGGAGAAAGTTTTATGCAATGTTAAGGCTCCTAATATTGTTTTGGGAGGTTCCTACAATAGGTTTACCTGCATGCAAGGTGAAAAAATGCTTTTGTTTTCACAAAATATGAATTTAATATCACCTCATTTGCCAGTGATTTTCAAACGATTTGTTCAAAGTGGTTCTAAAATTCAGTCTCTCTAAACCCCTCCTTTTTGTGAGCCTGCTCTGCTCTGATTGGTCAGATGGCCCAGTCTGTTTTGATTGGTCTACAGTATATAGCACATTGGAAACGGCCCATTGCCTTAGTTTTGTATTTTGAACTTCCGATTGAAAATAGAACATCTATTATTTATTACTCTTACAGGTTGTGATTCAGTGGTTAGGGTTAGGGCTGCTGGTCCAAATAAATAGGGTACTAAACCATTTTTCAAGAGCAAGCGTTTTGTGTAGATCTTTTATGTTCACATACAGCTACCTTACGCACTGCATGGAAGACAATATTGGAAATTGTTTAATAGTGAAGCTTTAATTTGGTTTTATGCTTGAAGGGATAGTGCACCTTCAGTTGGTCCCCATTGATTAACATGGTGTTTTGTTCTCCAAGTCAATGGGAACCAGCAACTGACCCTTTAGCTGATCTACAGTATATTGGATGTTTTGTAAGAGCAGAGTAAAGCAGAATAGAGAGGGCACAAGACATTTGTTAACGTGATAGTCAAGTTCAATGCGGACAGTCTTATAGTTAAAGGGATAGTGATGAAAATGTGATATTTCACCTACATCTTGGATGCCCTGATGGTGAGCAGATAAACATCACATTTCCTTTTTGGTTGAACTATCCTTAACAGTAAAGCAAATGAAACCATTGCAATCTATCCCAGATTACTCACGTGTAGGATTGACTGGAGTCTAACAGAGTTGAGTCTGACTCGGTGTTCCCTTCACCATCCCGCTCATGTGACACCAAGAGGAAGCTTGCAGGACGCGGTCGGGCAGGCGGTGCTATTGATTGGCCTAGTTGTCTGTTTGATGGGTGGGGAGGGCTGGACAGTGGATGTAGTCTGAAGATGGGTTTCTCCATCATGTGTTTCCAACTCCCTCAGGGTGGAAATCTGGAATGAATTGTTAAAGCTTTGTGTAAATCACAAAACAAAAAGCACTGTGAGTCTGATATCATGTACTCTTCAGAGTTCTTCAGTAGTCCATAACACACAAGATACAATTACTTTATACCTTAACTGAGCTCTCCTCATCAAAGCCTCGAAGACCACTGCCCACTGAAGTATTCTTTGGTTTTTATTTACACTAGATGTGAATGACATTAGCATAATTCATATGTACTTTATGCATGTAGCCATATTTTTATATCCATGCAAACTTAATTTATTCTCACTCATGAATTTGTCCACAAGGCCCATTGTTTCACACTCAAAAAGGGAACAGATTAGAAAAAACTAAAAACTGGAGGATTACAGTGTGTTAAGAATTACCTGTGCCTTACACTACTGGAAAGACATTTTGTCATTATTTATGTTGGGTTGAATGCATGCATTAATATTGCATTACAACTGAAGTATACTTTTGATTCGAGAGAGTTCAACTCTCAAAATGACTTTGTAATGCTTTAGGAAACCTCAAAAATACCACAAAAGTAATGCTGTGCATTGATTCCTCACTGATTTCAGTAGAGTTTGATGTTGTCTCAAACACATACATGTCACACTAATAAGCATCAAACTATACACCATTAACAAATCTTGTGTTATATAGTGTATTGTGTTTTTAAGTTGATTGAGCTGTTTTGATACTTCTCAGTGTTGAATGAGATGTAGTCAACATGTCCGCCATCTTCTATTTATGTTTTTACACTGGGCTGTTCACAATGGATTCTAATGCTGCGTTCCATTTGTACTCGGAAGTTGGAAATTTCTAGTTCGCAGTAGGAACTTTTAACTTGAACATTCTCCCAAGTCGTAGTTCCAACTTGGAATCTTGGAGGAATCGCTCCAGCAGCTCCAACTTCAAAATCCAATATGGCTGCTCTGTGCTTCAACAGAAGAGAAACGGTTCTATCCAACCTCTATCTGTGTTGACATAATAACAGCGTTATCTGTGTAAAATACAGCTTTTTATGTTTTTAATCAACTGGTATCGAACAGTGGACGTGTCTATCTTAGTTTTCTAAGTTTGATATGACACCATTCCAAGCTCCAGCAACCAAAAAGTCTGAGGAAATTTCACAAAAATGCAGCATAATATTGTTTCACAGATATTTGGCCAAAAATCATATTTTTGAAAAAGGTTTCCCATTGCCTACAGTATATCTGCCTATGGATGTGGCTTGCTAGATTTTATAACTGGTCAAAATTTTTATGTCTGGTTTTTAGCTAGTATAGAACAGTGAGGCACAGCTTTCTGGATTCATTGAAATATTTGCCTTCTTGGGGACAAGAGGAACTTCCAGTCCAAGTCTAACAAGCATTAAGCCCAGTCTGCATGTGATTGAATAGGCTTTTCCTGATCATTTGCAAGGGTTGTATATTGCATGTGCACGTTTCATTTCTAGGGATGCACTTAAATAAATGCATTTATATTTATTTAATTGTTGATCATTTTAATATAACTGAAAGTCAGCCATGTATATATTTCAAATCTATTTTTTTATTTATATTCCTGATTTTGTAGAAGCTTTAATTTTGTGTTCAAAAGAGAGGCACATAATGGTAATGTGGGTGAGAAATAAAGCTTTGCACATCTCCATTGCAAGATTCCGCTTGTGCTGATATAAATCGTGTCAAAAACAGCCATGTTCCACTCACTCATAGTTCCTGTCAGCCAATTCTGACACATCTATTCATTTTAGCATTCTCAGAGCCATTTACAAGTATATTGGTTTGTATGTGAACACTCCATATAAACACTATCCATTTTCACTCTATTTTCATATTTACATAATTGAATTTGGTTGTTTCATGGAGAAACTGTTTATACGGATGGAGCGGTTGCAACTGTGCCTTGCCATCCAAGACTATTTGACACAGCTCAAAACACTTATTTAAGTATAAATAAATGGAATAAAAATGTACACTACCTTTCAAAAGTTTGTGACCAGTAAAATTTTTCAAACATTTCTCAGGGTGCATTTATTTGACACACACAAAACTATTTGAAATGTTTTCTGTTTTAATGCATTTTTTAATGTAAGTGTCATTTATTCCTGTGATTGGAAGAAGCTGGCATTTCATTAGCCATTACTCCAGTGTTACATGATCCTTCAGAAATCATTCTTGTCTGCTGAAATGGTGACTAAAAACATTTCTGTATTCACTCTGAAAATTTTGGGGATTCATACATTTTTCAAACAAATAGCATTATTGGAAAAAAAATCATTTGTAATAATCCAAAAGGCTTTGTCACTTATGATCAATTTATCCATCCTTGCTAAATATGTTTATTTTATTAATAATAAGTTTACTGTATTATACAGTGGGTACGGAAAATATTCAGACCCTCTGCAAAAGGTTTTTCTCACCTGAATTTTGGATCCTCTGCCATTCATCCTTGCAGATCCTCTCCAGTTCTGTCAGGTTGGATGGTAAACATTGGTGGACAGCCATTTTTAGGTCTCTCCAGAG
>JAUMHI010000054.1:4439886-4453468 GCA_032359435.1 Enteromius unitaeniatus | reverse complement strand
ATATGAGTGTCACAGCAAAGGGTCTGAATACTTATGACCATGTGATATTTCAGTTTTTCTTTTTTAATAAATCTGCAGAAATATCAACCATTCTGTGTTTTTCTGTCAATATGGTGTGCTGTGTGTACATTTAATGAGGGAAAAAAAATGAACTTAAATGATTTTAGAAAAGGGCTGCAATATAACAAAGAGTGAAAAATCTAAGAGGGTCTGAATGCTTATCGTACCCACTGTATGTATATGTATTTGTATGTACATTTAAACATTTTACCACACAGTAGAATCAGTGTAGCTTGTGACAAATTAATACTGTTTGTTGAAGGGGTTATACAGTATTTTTATAGGCCTTGAAATTTTTTATCTTACAATACAGTTGAAAATCTAACCTTGAAAGCGATAAAGCTGCTTTTCTACATTGCCTGAAAGCAACATATGCACATTGAGGAAAGTGTGACCAACAATCGCGGAAACCTTTTTCTCATTAAAAGCAGAATGTGATGGTTCTCAGTTAAATAACGTGGGGGATTTTCTAAACCGATGTAAGGGTTTGCACACAAAAACCGACAATGTGTGCGTGAGCATGCCTCACGCCTTTCATTTAGCATCCTTTACGGCAAATGAATAATGAAAAAATTAAGCCAGTCATAGTAGGCTAGATGATTTCACGTGTTTTATTTTATTTCTTGCTTCAGAAGTGCTTGGGGGAGTTTGCGGCACGTCTCCTAAAAGCACACGCTCACTTTTTTCTTCGCTTTTTACATTTATCTGCTTTGTTCTTTTGCTCCATTTGTGCTTTAAACATGTGACTGCGAACAGGCGATTTGCCACTAAAAAGAGTTACACTGGTGTATTTATAGCTTAAAACCCCTGCCCCCTTCTGGGTCTATATAGCATGAATCATTGATGTTCCTGTTTCTCTGCTTTGCTGTTGCTTTCAGCGGTGTCACGTTGGCAGGTGTATGAGTATTGGTCTGGACGTGTGTTTTGAGTGCCGCTCTCTTCTGGCTCTGAACTGTGAAAGAAACTGGAAGAGCACAGAAAATGAAAAGGGGTTGCATATTCTTAGGAATCTCAGGAGCCTGTCAATGAAAGATTTGATGTTTCTGAACTGTTGAATGTTACAATACTTCATTCATGTGTTATATAGCACTTGAGCTGCTGTGTGGAATTGGATTCCCAGTAGTCTGTCTGTTATCACTTCCTGTCTGATGACACAGTGACAGAAAGTTGCAACAGGGGCCCTTATATTTGCCACCCCTTGTTGTGTTTCCTCTTTTCTCTTCAAATACATTGAAGCATTTCATCAGCTGTCACTATTTGCATGATAAATAGTAAACAACAGGTATATTACCAGAGCATTGCCCATTACATGAATGAGCAACAAATAATAATAATTACATGTATACGTTTTTTGTGTGTGAATATTTTGTGCATTGATGCAGTTAAAATGCATTACCGGAGAAGCACGAATTAACCAACAATGGTTTTGGCCTTTCAAAAATATTTAGGCCCCATTTACACGAAAGGAAAACGCAGATATTTCCCTGCGGTTTGGCCTCTCATTTACACGAAAACCCTGTTTTTAATCACAGAAAACGATTATTTCTAAAAATTTCTGGTAACGCTGTTTTTGCAAAAAGTGTGGTTTTCAAATGTATCCGGATTAGTGTAAACGTAGCCTTAGAAAATGAAAAATGTATCTCTTTCTGTTTTCGGTTGCTGAAGCTTTGATGTATATTTCTTGACAATAGTGAGTAAGCCCAGCTTTCTGTTGCTCTGTACACACTGAGTTCATGCCAAAACGAATACGCAGTGCAGTCTACGGTCCAATATACCAATGCTTGCTCAGTTGGTTTTAATTAATCCGTAAAACTGGTTTGCAAATTAGACTGAATTTAATATAGGAGTCACTGGTCTGAATCATGAAGTGAATCAATTAGGCTTCTCACTACCTCTGTGAATACCTTAGATACCTCACTCATTCAGTGAACCACTTATTGTGTCTGACTCGAAATAGACTCAAAATGTTGTTGTCTTTTTTACTTTTTGAAAGCAATGGTAAATACTCTAGGCAATGTTATATGACTTGTAAAAGTCACCTCTTGTGTCTGAGTATATCCGAGTCTTGCAGCCCATTCATAAGGAAATTGGTCCTAAACCGTGCTACATTAAAGTCTCCCTATGCTGTATTTCCTTGATTTTTAAAATCAGTGTTTAAAAGAATAGTTCACCCAAAAATGAAAAATCTGTCATCATTTACTCACCCTCGAGTAGATATTTTGATAAATATTTTGATAACCAGGCTGGTTTGGTCACCATTGACTCCAATAGTAGGAACAAAATAAGTCCTGGTTACAAACTTTTATCAAAATATCTTCCTTTTGTGTTCAGGTTTGGAACTACTGGAGAGTGAGTAAATGATGGCAGAATTTAAATTTTTGGGTGAACTAAGTGAATGAAAACGTTCTGAAATGGACTGTGTATAGTTATTGCATCTCAAAAGAGTTGACTGCATCGTTTAAACTATTGATGTGGCTTATTTGAAAATGAAAAAGGCGGAACTCTTAAGAATCATTTCAGCAAAAAACTGTTCAGAAATATTTCAGGAATTATTCTGTAGTTCTAAATAAAACTCTTATACATATAAAGATCCACCTTTTTTTTTTAGTGCAGACTGTAGCAAACTGCCCTGAATGTTCAAGCTTGTCTAAACTCTCGTCCTTACACCAGAGTTTAATTACTCTTTTGTGCTTTCAGGCATCAGGAATTATAAACGCCCTGCTGCTCAGGCTTTCGCTGGCCCTGATAAGATTCTCCATTTTGTTTTAAGCTCTTGATAGAATTGTTATAAGAACAGGTTTAATTGTAAGGCTTGAAGTTGTGGTTTATTGACCCTAAGTGTCCAAAAAAAAAAGACTACTTTCACGTTCTGTGCTTTTCTTTGTGCAATTAAGCAAATGAACTTGATGGAAGATGCTGCCAGATTACTTTTAAGTAGCTTGCGTGAATAGAGTTGAACGAAATTGTAATTTTCCATTTCTGTCTTCCATTGACATTATTTAATGTCTTAGATATTTTGATGTAGAGACATAATAATACATAATAATAATATGTAATCTTTGTTATTTCTATCTTCAAGTCATTTTAAATGTTTAGAAAAACAAAGAAATTCCTTGGTCAAGAAGTGTGGGAAACTTTCAGTATACACGATAGATTTAACAATATATGAAACCCACACAGTTTCTCCTCTGCACACAGTATACATAACAATAACCACACCAAATGAAAAGCCCGTGGTGTTTGTGTGGGTATAGGGATGAAATGGCAAAGTGTGAGTGTACTGGTACAGAGCAGATGTGTTCAGCATCACTGCAGCTGTCCGTTCAGCTCAGCACAGAGCCAGCTGCTCGCCTCTCTCTCTCACACACCTGCATGACTAACACTTCACTCGCTTTCAGTAAGCACAACATTTAGCCTAATGTTGTACTGCAGAGAGCCTTTTAATCATGGGGCTGAGAATTGTTCAGTGCGCATCCGGATTGGAAAGCGTGCTTCTGCCTCCCCAGTCCCCATCTCATCACCGTCAGGTTGCTTCAAAGTATTGTGGATGTGCTTTTCTTCAGAGTAATTGGCAGCTTTCAGGAGTCTTGGCCGGGGTGCAGGCTGAGGCATCATTATGTGTTTGACACCTTCTCCTCGTGTCTTGGATGTAGGCTGTGAAAGCTCACGTTGCTGCGGTGCACCTCCGCTCCTGTAATAGAGTCTATAGGGTGTTTTGTTTACTGGCCATCCTGTTAGTTTTGCACTGGTCTCCTTTCTGTGTCCACAGAGCTTTTATTAGCATGACTGCGAAATTACACAAAGTATACAGAAGTCAAAACGAACTTTTAGTCTGAGAGTTGAGAACATTTAACAGACAGAAATATGTCTGACTTCCAGGATCAGCTTTAAAATAAAATAAAATGGCACAATGAAAGGGAGATGGATGGTGCTGGTGTCAAATAAACAGTATAAAAATGAAACAAGCTTGATGCAAACGCTGCTGGCATGTGTCACATTACTGCCATTTGGCTTCATTGCTGTCAAACCTGGTGCAATGCACACACATTTTATAACGGAGTACGCGCACCAATGAGATGCTCATGATGTCGGGGGGACAGCATAACTGCCTTTTCTTTGATGCATATTCAAATGATAGCTGTATCACAGCCATTTCTTCATTACATCTCTGTAAAATGATCCCAAACATGAAAAAGAGATGCTATATGTGTTGAGAGGATATGTGAGCTTGCACAGATGCACATCAGCAACGTATGCATAAATGCTTTTTCCCAGGCATAGCAAGGCGAACTCTTCTATTGATATGAAATAGTCTGTAATGCTAGAGTAGGAAACGAGACTGCTGTAGATCGTGGCCCTTTACCTCTACAGTGGTGCGAACTCAATTTAATTGTTTCTCATGTCAGGGATGTGTTTGTCATATCTTTCATTGCTCTCACTTATTTTGCAGGATCCTGCAGCAGCAAAATGAAGACCTCCGTCGCCGGCTCTCCCAGACCACTCATAAGATGGAGGCGATGGAAACGGAGTTCGAAACCAGCCGACATTACATGCAGGCAGAGCTGGGTCGAACCAGAGACGACCTGGAGAAAATGAGAGACAAATTCAGAAGGTTTGCTGCTTTTAATCAATATGGATGCATTGAATTGATCAAAAGTGAATATTGCAAATACAGTTCTTATGAACGTTAGAAGACTGAAGCAGCACAACATCTGAATCATTTCTGATCTGAAAATGCTTAAAATGTAGTTTTGAATAACTGGAGTAAATTACATTTAAAATATATTAACATTGAAAATGGGCATTTGAAATTGTAGTATTATTTCGTTATAATACTGTTTTACTGTATTTGTTATTTTTTAGGGAATGGCAAAAAATAACATTCTTCAATAGCTTTAATATTTTTTTTGTGCCAGAATTTTTAAAAACCTTATTGTTTTAGATATATTTAACATTTTCACTATTGTTTAAGAATATTATTATAATTATTCAAAGCCATTATTTGCAAAACTAAGAATAAGCTAAGAACCATCATGAAGTGGCTCTGTTATAAATCTACACAAGCTGTTTTGTATTTTTACCCTGTCAGCAAATGGTTGTTCAAATGAACTGCTCATTTTAAAATCCTTTCAGTCCACTGACATTTGTTATGACAATCCACCTCAGAAATGGCAATGAGCGTGAAAACTATAGTTAACTCTTTAACAGCGATGCTATAGAGCAGGAGTGCCAATGTCCTGCAGAGTTTACCTCCAACCCTAATCAAACACACCTGAACAAGCTCATCAAGGTGTTCAAGGCTACAGGCAAGTGAGGTTTTTTCCCGGGTTGGAGCTAAACTCTGCAGGACATTGGCACTCCTGGACCGACATTGCCTACCCCTGCTATAGAGAAACGTAGAATTGTTTAGATTGCAGTGCACTCGTTTCTTTGATGCATTAGGTCTATAGTGCCAGTAGGGGGCACTTATTATGTGACCCCCAACAGTTTCTAAAATTAGTCCCACTTTATTTTAAGGTCCAATTGTTGCTATTAACAAACCATTAACTATGACGTTTTCCACAATAAGTAGTATTAGGGATGCAGAATATCTGCTATAAACAGCCAACATGTAAATAATAGGTATGCTAATGAGAACAGTTGAAATATAAGATTTAGGTTCAACGTTTGTTGTGGATTTAAGTAATAAGATAAGGGGTCATGTGATGCGAGTTCAAATTTTCCTTTCTCTTTGGAGTGTAACAAGCTGTTAGTGCAGAGATAAGATCCCTGGAGTTACAAAGATGAAAATCTCAAAATCAAAGAGAGATTCTTTGTAAAAGTTATGATGTGTCCACGCCCCCATAAAACACGTCAAAGAGTGGGTTTATTTTCAAACACAGCCCGAATGTTTTCACAAAGAAAGAAGGCGGAGCTATTATTCTGGCTGTAGTGTTGCTGCGGGCGCCATGTTCTGGAGACGCCGTGTGTCGTTGTGAAAGACGATGCATTTTCTGCATTGTGAAAATTATGGAACATTAACATTTATCCACAATCCTCTGACTGCAAAATGAGAAGAGTCTTTCAGCATGAATCTGGAAAGAGGTGGATACAGCATCTTTTTCACTGAAGTTGCAGGCGTAGATGTGGGAGAGAGATGAGACATACCCCTGCGATTCATTTTTAATGATTATGATCAAAGCAGCCAAATTAATAAGTTCTTTGTAGTTATATGAAGCTGGCAGCCATCACTTTAATCACACTGACCGGCGGCTCTGTAGAGTTGCAGGACCCCTGCTGTAGGCCGCACTACAAAGCACAGCGGGATCTGTAGCGCAAAGCATGCTGGTCCGGCAAACACGGTCCAGAGGAAGACGAGAAAACTGCATACCTGGATAATAACCAAGTAGAAAACATCTGGAAGTCCTCCTTCCGCCCCAGTATTTATGGATTTTTAAAAATGAGCTTTTATGCAGTGTGTAAGTCCATCAGATGACATCATTAGCAGAACCAAACATCATGAAAATCATTTGGTTCCTGAATTTTATAGAAATGGAACCAGTTCTTAATTTACAACCCAACCACAGCAGTGTTTATTTGAGTCATATTTTATTTATTGAATATAATTTAAGTGGTCATCCACAAGTTTTTCTAATACTATTACAATGTTAATTAAATTGACTCAACGAATGTTATTCTGTTCTTCTGCCATTTCATAGAAAGTGCCTGACAGCCTAGTCTTCAGGAAATAAATAAAAAATGTTTACCCCGGCAATCAAGCAGCTCTATTGTTTGACGAAAGCCTTGTGTTTTTTCAGGCTAATTAAGAACTGCATTTGAGAGTCTTAAGTGGCTGTAATGTGTTACTTTCATTACAGGTAAGGCAGGAGAACAGCGCTGTGTGAGATTGTGTCTGATTTTAATGAGCACAAGCTCAGTGTGAGACTGTGCTATTTGTATAAGGGTTTAGTGGCAGAGTAATGACCAGTTCGTCTGTGTAACTTGCCTCTGACACACAGACAGGTTGTTTTTTTTTGTGTGAACAAAGGCGAAGGTGACGTGCATGTAAACGATACATAGAGTTTGATGAAAGATTATTAGGGCAAACGTTTTACTAAAATACAAAGTATTTTGCACTGATAATCGTATCTTTAAGGTACAAGATTGTGATGTTGTGATATGATATTAAATACGGTTTGTCTTTTCAGACAGCTGTGAAAAAGAGAGACATTTTTCATAATTGCCTTTAATTATGTTTGTAATAAAAACACGCACCTCACACAAATACAAGTTTAGCTATGACAAACTTTACATTTCTGGAAAGAAAGAAGAACATTAACAACATTAATATGTTTTCACTTTGCCTTTAATTTTTTATTATTATTATCATTATTAGCAATGATGATTGCTGTCAAACTGTTGTTTGATCAATGCAGTACAGAGAGCCAGGTCTGTTCATTAGTGGCACTGAAACACAGTTTCAAATGTGTGAATAGGAAAAAAGTTACAACACCTCTTTTAACATACATATATATATATATATATATATATATATAGTGCTGTCAAACAATTAACTGTGATTCAATCACTTTCAAAATAAAGGTTTTTGTTTGATATATATATATATATATATGTTTGTGCTATGTATATGTATTATGTATAATTACACACACATAATACAGTATGTATTTTGATAATATTACATGTATGTAATTTCTATTTTATATATACACTTCCCTCCAAAAGTTAGGAAACAGCCCTGGCAAAGTGTGGTTTTTGGATGATATCAGCATAAATCCTTGTCATTTTTTGGTGCAAATACTGTACATTCAAGTAGCTTGACATTATCATTAAAGACCAGCAATAATCATTTTCGTTTTGTTGACATAATAACACCAATATATACATGTCAAAGTTGAGCTGCTGTGGGAGGAACTGGACTGGGTGTCCAGTAACCAGTGTGAATCATCTTCGGTCAATCCTTCAGGAGGCTTGGAGTAATATATCAAGTCAATGTTTGAACAAACTGACCGCTCGGGTTCCCAGATGATGCAGAGCTGTAACAGCTGCCAATGTGAAGGATTTTCAGTGCATAAAATGTTTATGTAAGAAAATGTTTTCGTAGTTTGTCCCTTATCAGTGCAAAATTATGACAAACTAAAAAGGATTCATGCCAATATTGTCTAAAACCCACTTTTCTACAGCGTTTCCAAACATTTGGAGGGCAGCATTTTTATGTTAGTGTTTAAATAAACATCAAATACACAGAACACACATATTATGTTAACAAACATCTTTATTTTGGATGCGATTATTCATTTGACAGCAATAGTAAATGCATAAATGAATTAAAACTGCATTAATGTCTTGGAAATGTTTGTTTGTTCTAATTGAAATGTTTATCACACTTCATTTGTGCACCTAACATTTCTATTGGTATAAACAGGCACTGTTTTGCGCTATCCAACTTTTTTTTTTTGGTGGCTTTACCTCTAGTGGAATATCATTTATATGAAATATATACATGTACTGCCTATCAAACCTCAGATAGTGACTTTCAAGATGGGCAAAAATGTACTTGTCACTGTAAACGTCACTTCACACTTTGTTCTGAAACAGTGTTATAAGTTCAGCTTTAGATCAGCAGATCCGACTGCAGATTCTGATGGTTTAATCGCGGGCTCATATCGGCCTGATATGCCCCTGATGGTCTGAGTGCAGCGCTTTGTGATTGAGTTGGTGTGTAATTTGGCTGCAATCATGCCACTTTATCTCCAATCAGGATGCATCTCCGGCTTATATGCTTTCAGACGGCAGAGAGATTGAATTACCCAGCGTTCCTTCCATCAAAAAAGTGTGGTGCGCACATTTGCTGCTCCATTTCCCCGCCTGCCACATCCTAAACCTGCATGCCAGCTCTCCGCAGATAATAGCCTAATTGGATTGTAATTGGTTAGTGATTGTGCAGCGTAGGCGTTTGAATGCCATCTCTGATCTAACACTGTAACATTGTCACATACGCTGTGGCGGTTTGCACCAGGTACTCTGGGAACCCTTGAGTGAGAGGTATTGTTATAGATGTTTGTTTGTTTACTTAATTACCTGGTTATTCTGTGCATTTTTATTGAATTTACTTTGCTTCGAAAGCTGTTCAACTGGCCCTTCCCCTCCTCTGTGATTCAGAGCGGTCATCAAGCAGCAGTGATTATTGCATTTCATCAGCACCTGCCATTCGCCGCTACGAACTGCTGCTAGAGTCTACGACTGTGCTCGGCGCAAATCACCTCCGCTCGCTAAAATGAATTGATTAAATTCTAATTGTTATGAAGCCAGACAGTGAAAGTCCCTTATGGTCTGCCAGGCAGAATGGTATTGATCCAGGAGAGGGAAAGAGTGATTGAGATTGAGGTTTGCGCTGGAAAGTCGGAGATAATGTGGCATGCAGGCCAGATGGTCTTTGTAAGCAGAAATTCTGTGTTCCTACTAAAGGTTTTATGAACGGAGTCTTAAGGTACCTTGTGCCGAATCTCATTTTGTGAATTTAGTGTTGATTCAGTGAATATATGAAATCAAAAGGTATCGGCATAACCTCATGTATCCCACGCTTTATTTCTCAGATGCGTTTGGTCTTTAATACTCCTTAACCTTTGAATAAGAGCATATATATAAAGAAAAGTCTTCCACAAACAAAGTTCATAAAATAGTAATGGAAATACTCTAAACATATTTTCTTTCTGTTCTCTGCATTAGTATGGTTAAAGTTGCTGAGAAAAGGAAGTAGCAGCTGTCCCTTGACTAAAAATTGGGGCTGAATAATGCCTCGTCTTTGTGCCAGTTTTTCGGTTCAGAAGACTTGCACTTATGATAATCTTAATGTTTTTCTGTGATGAAAATGTCTTTAAGTGCCTCTTCTTTTCCTCTTCTGGCTTGTTCTGTAATCTACGTTGGCATTGTGACCGCTTGAGGATTTGATGACTTTAACATCAGACACACTCTCTTACGTTTCTGTGTTTGAAATAGAAGTTCTTATTATTGCAATGACTTGTGAATATTTCTTCAGCTGCCATATCTCTTCCTTCATCTGTGGCGAGCTCTAGTGAGGGATGCAGTAGCATTTTCCAGCAAAGAAGCAAAATCCTGGTTTAATGTGCACTGTAAAAAAAAAAAAAAAAGTAAGATTTACGGTAAAAAATGGTAACTGTGGTTTGCCGAAATTCGACCGTAAAAGTTTTTACGGTTTTAAGTTAAATTTACAGTTAAATATTGTCATTTCTTTAACTTATATAATGTTAATATACCAATTTATTAAAGCACTGAAATCTGTTTTGTATCTTTGAAATACACTGATAAATACTGAATCCAGGTGGTGATGAGAAAGTCACATGATGAACCAAAGCCAATCTCAAGCAGCTTTTAAATATAAACATATATAGAAGGAGCTCAGAGTCATTCACATAAACACTAAACACCATCATGATGACTCAAACTGAACTATATAATAAACATTAATTTAACAACATTACATGTAAAATACAAACCCAAAAAACATCACTGATAAGAAAAAACAGTAAAGAAGAACAGTTATTTCAAAGAAAAATCATGTAATTCAAACAAAATTGCAATATGGAGTGCAATGCAGGGAATTGTCACTTAAAAGTTTTTTCTTGTAAATTTTGCAGGAGTTTTTTTTATCGTAGCATTTTCACAGTTTTTTACCGTTAAAATCACTGTTATCAATGATTTTTTTACAGTTTGTTGTTGGATGCTATATGAGCATCTCAATGCAGCACCGGACCGGGATATATCACATCACATCTGGATAGAGCTTTATACCCTGACAGTGACATACATTTGTTTTGTCTCCCCCCCACAGGCTGCAGAACAGCTACACAGCGTCTCAGAGAGCTAATCAAGACCTGGAGGAGAAACTTCACGCCCTGGTAACCTTTACACTCCACTTCACTTCCCCAAGTCCTTTATCTTGAACACTGATGCCTTTAATTAACGTTTAATTGTTCCATGTGCCCTAACGACGCCACTCTCAGTCAGTTCTCCACAAGTATTATGAATTGTAATTGAGGAATCTTTTGCTCCGCTCCATTCTCCAGGGACTAACAAACAAGTAGCAGTATTCCTCATGCCACTCATGCATGCTGGAAGTTAATTTTCCACTGGGAGAATTGTTGTTGGAGGACAAGCAACGGTGATTGTGTTGCTTTGATTCGCACTTGAGATAAAAACGCCATTATTCTTGCATTGTGTTTTAAATTGTTGCAGTTCTGCTACAAACCAACTGTATGTTTTGTTTACTCGGCAAGTGTAACGCCAAATCTGACTCACTTTTGGCTCTTTCTGGATGTTCATTTTGGTGCCTGACTTCATAGATGAGCAAATAAGCATGCCACAGACGACCGGATTTGCTTTCTTCCGCTCTCATCTTATTACAGTGTGTGAGCACATTCATGTCATCATGATTTTGCTAAAAAATTCAGCTTTTAACCACACACACTACTCTACTGAGAATGTGTGCAATAATTGTATTTGTGAGTGGTTTTAAAAATTAATGCACTTTACATTCATCAGATTCATTGGATCAAAAGGCTATTGAATGGTTCATTTATACCACATTTTTTGTTTTTTTGGAGATTGGCATCTCTGCATTTGCATACATTTGAAAAGAGTTTCAGGAGTTTCATCAAAAATTCACCTTTTATGTTGCACAGGAAAGAAAGTCGAGCAGGTTTTGGAATGAGATGAGAGAAGCAGATGAGAGTGTACATTTTTGGGTGAACTGTCCATTTAAGTGCATCAAAGACTTTTTTTTTTTGACAAAAAATGAAAGCACATTCCACTGCCTTTTTGAAATGATTGATTTGCCATTTATTTTTATTTTTTTGCTGTAAATAAAAGTAGTAGTAAAAGTCCCTGAATGACCACTCTGGTTGTGGTCACCGTTAAGGCCATGCTGATGGATCAGTGAGGAGATTTGGTAGCAGACAAAACTCAAAGGCATATTTTTTTTTTTTTCATAAAAGCTTTGTTTGGATGAACATTTTCTGTGCTTTAGCGCTCAATCAAAGCCAGAGTAATCGTCTGAGAACAATCTCGAGCTAAAAAAAAACAAAGATTGAATAAATGTACAAATTTGTCCCTAAGCCTCTTTTTCTTCACCGAGTATAAAACAATTCCCACTGGATGTTCTAATACATCATAATAACTGTCATAGACTGCATTCGTCCCCCGACAATGTTATTCAATTAGGATGAATGCGATTTAAGGATTATTTGAATGCTATTGTGCATCACAGAATCCGGGCATCCTGTGTTCAGTGTGATGCATTCATTAAAATATCTTTGGAAACTGCTGTTGTAATAAATTGTTAAAGGATTCCATGTTTTATTAAAGCCTATATAAATCTAAATTTTCCCCCGACTCTGCCTTTTTCCAGTTTCGCTCAAATGAAAATTTAATCAAACATGCATCTATGATAAGTTCAGGAATCTTTTATCACTCTTAGGTGGTCTGTAAAATTATCTCTCGTGTAATTTGGCATGACTGGGAAACTTCAGAAAGAGCCGCTCGCTCTTAATCACGTCTGAAGACTTCATGCGTGTGTAAGGATAGCATTAGCTCTTGATGATTTATGTTCATTTTCAATTAATTCTGGATAGTGAGATCTCATATCCATGACCTCTGCATAGAGCTTTGCCAATCGCAGGTGAAACAGGTGGCATTCTGCTCCGTAATCTCTCCTCGTGGACACGGGGATTATCCCGGCCGACCTGTTTCCCCTCGTGAAGGGCCCATCGTGCCTCACCGCAGGTGCTCTCAGGACACGAGCTCACTCAGAGTACTGGTTTAGCCAGATCATTTCCAAATACAATCTGCAAGAATGTGGAAATCTCTTTGCAGCAGCATTTCTGGTTGGTTAGTACAGCATATTCACCAGTGACTGATAAGCATAGAGAGAGATGACAGAGCGCGGAACGTTGGTTTTCACAAATCATGTTCACGGATGAAAAGCTTGTTTTAATCACATAACCACCTGTACATGACTTAGGACTGGGCGATATATATATATATATCGGAACAATATATTATGCGTATCTCGTTAGTAAACAGCTGATTGAGATTTTCTGCTAATCAAAGAACCGGATGCGCAAATATATCGTTATATATATATATCGCCCAGCCCTAACATGACTATCATTTGCACAATTAATAATATATATTTGCTTACCCGTCTATGAAAACACACACGAGAATGGAGTCTCTGTCCGGTCCGAGGTTTTCGCAAAGCTCTCTTTATTTTTGAAACGCCACGCCGATATTTGTTCTTTTTTTATTTGGCTGACTGTTCCAATATCTTCTTGACTCAGTTTGTGTACATCTTCGTTTTTTTTGAGTGATGATCTATGATATCGAAATGCACAATAAATAACTACCACTTCTGCATTTGTCCACGCGTCCTGCCGTAGTATTCATGGGTGGAAACTGAGGATAGTGTGGATATTGCGTCATTGATAGGCGACAACGAACAGGG
>JAUMHI010000054.1:4422672-4439857 GCA_032359435.1 Enteromius unitaeniatus | reverse complement strand
TGAACGGTAGTGTACCTGTGCTACGGATGACTGGGCTTCACTAATCACCTATTATAAAGTGTTCATAGGTAGAAACGCTAGTGATGTGAAAAGCCCCAACATGCAAGATGACAGAATTGGTTGCATCCGTCTTAGGGACACTGCAGTTTCATGAAGAAAATAGCTGGACTGAGCTCTATCTTAGCGCAACTTCACTTACCAAAACGGATTTGAGTAGGTTTAATAGTAGTTTCTAACTAATCGTAATGTATAAATTGAGTGATCCATAAGTCTGCAAATATATTGCTTTATGACTAGTTTCTATCTTTCTGTCTTTCTTTCTTGTCTGTACTTGTCTTTCTCTCATTTAATACTTGCCTAATGGAAATATAAGTTAAATATTTCTCTTCCTTTCTTTCTTCTTCCTTTCCTCTCCCCTCATGCTGCCTTGTGAATTTGGGTATTTGACCATCTTCTTCATCATCATCATCTTCGTCATCAGGCTGCCATCAGCCAAACTTGGGTCTACGCAGTTGCGTTTTCATTCTCTTTCTATTTATCCATTTTCCTTCCTGTCTGTCTGTATCTGTCTGTGGATATCATTCCCATGAGTCATTGCATCTCCTTCCTGTCTCCTCTCCTCTCTTCCTGCAGTAAATGGCTGGATATAGCTGTGGCCATGCCCGTGTCTGTGCATGTGGACAGGGGGATTCTGGGATAGATGTCGTGCCATAGAGTGCAGTCCAAATGTTTAACACAGTGGTTAAAATGCACAGCACACTGTAATGAAATATTCATGAGTATGAGTGATATTTTACAGCATTTAAGGTCACTCCAAGATAGAAACACTATGTGTAGGGCCATTCTGTGTAAAAAGTGAGTAACGCAATCACTTCTGTTAGAGTTCAGGAACACTGCACTACCCATAATTCTGAAGGGTGATCAGCTAGTCACAGCAACAAAAGAGAGACAGAAAATTACGCACTACTCCTGACTGAATCGCTTTAGAAGCCCTGAGGATTATTGTACATTTATTTATAGAAATAAATACGCCTGCTTGAAAGAATGAAGAATATGTTAAACGAATTAAGAAGTATGCAAAATTAGCCTATATAACTCTTGGTATTTTATAGAAAAGTTCTTGTTCCTTATGGTTATGGCTAAGAGGTTTTGTTTCATTTTAACATAAAAACATATTTAAAAATACGGAAACCGGCCCATTGTGTGTCAGCTAAATCAGTGTCTATTGTGATTAAAACCTTATTATCAAGCCTTTAGGAGTTTGAAAATTTATACACGACGGTGTTTATTACCAAATATTCAAACATAAAAATAGAGAGTGTAGAGAAATTTGGTTTATGGGAGAGAAATCAACCTAAAAAGAAATCAACCAATCACAGTCAAGTCACGGTCACAGTACGGTATTGGTTGATTTCTCTTTAGGATTATGGGTAGTGTAGGATTTCATGGAGAACTGTTTAGAATGTATTTATTTATTTCGTGTTACGACTTTCTTTAAACGTTTACTGCTGATATTTTTTTTCTTTATGCAAAAAATGGGACTTTTACTTCTGAAGCCCTTCTATTTACTTTGCTCTGATTTGCTCACGGAAATGGGCTGTCAGATTCATAACAATATTCAGCATAACCCTTTTTTGGTAACACTTTATTATACCTGCACACTATGAATCATTAGCTAACCATTAGTAAATAGTCAGTTCATCCTTTATAAAGCATTAGTAGTCATTAGTAAGCAGTTTATAAATACAGCTATAAATGCCTTATTCATGATTTATAAGCATATCTAAATGTACAAAAAAATAAATACAACACAAAGGGATACAGAACTATTCATTTCAAAAATTCGATATTCAAAAATATCAAACTGTACCATTACATTTTTTACATCTTGAATAAATGTGTCTGTTTGACTTTTCTGATTGGAAGATAAATTAATCTTTACATCTGCTTTATAAATGCTTTACAAGGTATAACTAGTACTTTAGATAATCTCACAAAAACAGACATCTGGCAACTACTAAATGCTTTATAACTACCTGACTTAATCATGAATTACAGAAGGAACATGTGTTAATAAAGCATTTATCAACACGCTGAGCTGCTCTTATGTGTCTAAATAATTTTAGATTTATAAGATTTATTAATGTAAATTTAAATAGTTTATTAATAATTTACTTAGACTTTCTAAATGATCTTATTAAACACTGACAATTCCTAAATAACTGGTTTGTAAATAATTTAAAAAAAATGATAAACTGATCATTAATAGTGTATGAATATACAATTATTTACCATTATATATATGCTCAAGAACAAGGCATGTATAGATGCACTTGTAAGCTGTTTCCTAATGAATAATAATGTAGGAACAATGGTTTATAAAGGATTAAATAAATGCTCACTAATGCTTAACTAATCATTCATTGTGTGTAGTTATTATAAGGTGTTACCATTTTTTTTATATATCTAAAAAATGCATACAAATCTATTGCAGGTAGTCAGACACACATCATACGGGCATATATTTCCTAAATAAATGATGTATTCTTAGTCCATTATGAAAGCTTTTAGAGTTGCAGTAAAGCGCAGACACTGTTGGCATTTTGACCACTTGACTACAACTTTGGATGATGTGAATGCAGCTGTTAAAGTGATAAAACCACTTCCTTTCTATCCCCGTTTCTATCAGATGTGCTGTGCGTTATACTGGCTGTTGCATTGCCGTTGTTACATGTGCATTGTGATGAAAGGCTGCTCCCTCCTTAACTCTCTTTTATTGGTCCATATTGTCCACTTCAGTCAAACAGTGACTATAAAGATAATTGCTTTGTTATGGACATGCCAAGCTCCAGATTAAGGGTCACAGTTTCTGTCTACTTTTTCTCAGTGTCTCTTTTGTATCTCTCCGTCTCTACTTAATCTAAGAGCTGGCAGGGCCGAAGTGCGTCTTAAGGAGGAAAGCTTCTGTTAAGTATGTCCTCTTTAAAGTTCTTTCAAGAGCGTTCTTCACTCATTTTTGTGCAAAGACATTTCGGACTTTGCCATCACAGCAGGAGTGAAGTGTCTTCAGACAGCACTCTCACTCCTCAATTAGAAAACACTGAACGCAGACAGGAAGTCAGACAGAAGACATCTTATGCGTGTAGACGTAGCTGGGGTGGTAATTGTCTGTAGTCTCAGCCTCAGTCAGACTGTCCACTATCACTGGCTGTCACTGCTTTTATCCTTTCCATGAAACACAAAGCACAGTTTTTTGGAGGGTCATCACCAGCAGCTCATACTGACCGTGGCTGAGGACTAAAAAGTAAAAGCAGCATAAAAATGTTGTACATGATGTGTGCGTTATGTTTCAGGTACTCTGAGAAAACTTCCTGCTGTTCTTCATTATTCATATGCACTGTTCCAGATCAGTGAAGATCATCAGTGAATAAACGTCATTTTAAAATGTTAAGCTGTAAAAAAAATTGCTGTGATTTTAACGATAGAAAACTGAAAATGCTACGGTAAAAACGTATAACGACATTTCCAGAATGCCCTTCATTGCATTTTTTACAATTTTGTTTGAATTTGATGGTTTTTGTTTGAAGTAGTTATTTTTTATGAAAATACGGTATTTTAAATGTTGTTACTGTATTTTACTGTTACTCCACCCCAAAATGAAAGTTGTGTCATTAATCGCTTACCATCATGTTTTTCAAAAGCCGTGAAAGCTTCGTTTGTCTTTGTTCGGGAGGCTTGTGACTGTCCCTCTGGGCCATAACGAACAATATCAAGGCCCAGAAGTCAGAATAGTCCATCTGCCATCAGTTGTTCAATTTAAAGCTTCTATGGGTTTGAAATGACATGGGGGTTAGTGATTAAGTAAATCTTTAATTATTTCTATTTCAAATTATATTCTTAAACTCTTAACTATTCATCAAATACTCTTAGAATAAATATCACTGTTTTGACCAATATCTCCAAATGTATAAAGTAGAAACTGTTTTCAACAAGAAAACGGCATATTAGATTGATTTCTAAAGGATCATGTGACACTGAAGACTTCCCGTCAAAGAAACTTCAGCTTTGCATTGCAGGAATAAATGACATTTTGAAATAAATGTAAAAAAGGAGTTTAATATTGTAACAATACGCAACTCTTTACCCACTCTATACTTTTAAATGATTTATATGGATTATATGGCTTGGCAGATGTGATCAGTATGAGCTGCTGTTGTACAAAAAATAAAAGAAGGGTTAGAAGACAAAGACCAGGCTAATTGGACAAAAAAGTTTGAGATACAGAGAAGAGACACCGTCAAGAGAAAGTGATGCTTATTTTCAATGTGTTTCCTTACCTCCTTTCCTTTGTTTCTCCATGGACACATTTCCAGGCTCTTTGAATGACTTTTTCTTTGCAGCTGGTGCAATGAGAGGCAGTGAAATTAGGACTGAAGGAAAACATTTCTGTGTGTGTGTTCCCCCCCCCTCTAAAATCAAAAATGGCTACTGGTGTTCTGTTCCTTGTATTAGAAGAGAGAGGTTGAACCTCATCCGAAATCCTTTTACATTACACAAGTTTACACGAATGTCCTTTTTTTCTCCTCACAGCTCCGTAAAGTGGAAAGAGACAAGAAAACCATGGATCAAGAGATAGTGGAACTCACGAATAAACTCGTGGATGCCAAAAACACTATCGACAAGCTGGAGGAACTGAATGTACGTGTGATTTCAGAGCTTTGTGTGTGTTTGTGTCTGAGGCATGTTTCTGACTCAAGATGTCAGAGCTGCAGAGAGACTGGGATTGATAACTACTAGAGCTGAAAATTGAAAGTTGCATGAAGAGGATCTGTGCTGAGATTTCCCACAAGTCTTTTCTGTCAGATTCTGGAAATGATGTCTGGCTTTGGGAGCTTTACTGAGGAGCATGGAAAAGTCTCCTAATTTGTTTCATTCTCGTATTAAGATTCAAACTTGAATCAACTGCAAATAATCACCACCGATCAGCATGCACTTCCTGTTTTTAGATGCTGTTTTTTGCACACAGGACTGTAAATTTACAGACAGATTTTAAGTAACTCCACAAGGAATAACAAAGCACCAGAATGCAGGTCGTTGTGAAATGTGCCTTTATTACACCACATGTATGAAACGGTGCCACAGGGAACTAATTATAGCACTGGAGAAACTGATAGCCGTCTGTTCACAGTGTTTAAACAGAGCGCTTCATCTCCTTAGACAGATAGTGCACACATCAATCATAACTCCTTCCTCTGAGGTTGATGTTTTTCCCTTTATGGGCTTTTTAGTTATGAATCCTGAAGACTGCTACCCTGAGTGCCATTTGCCTTGTTTTACTTGTAGTGTCAGTCAAAGGTTTGGACACACTATTTTAATTCTGTTGTTAATTTGTATTTCATACATATTAGAACCAGGGGTCCAGAGCCCACCTGGGGTCTCAGTAAACTTTAAAGGCCACCTCAAGATGACTTTTAATGAATTAAAATAAGAGCCAAAACGTAAAACAGGTAAAAAATGATTTAATCCATCCCTTAACGACTGGAACCAGGGATCTCAGTGTACATATATTTAAAAGTGGACATTTACTTATTTAAAAGCTGGAAAAGTAATATAAACTAATTGGATTTTAAAGCATGTGCATATTATTATTTTTTTTTTTTACACTAAATCAGTTTTTTTTACAAGTTATGCCAAGCCAAGATTACATTAGATATAAATTGTAAAACATGTTTGTTTTTTTCATCTTTATAGAAAGACCTTTAACTCAGCAGAATGTGAAATATGTCTAAACCTTTGACTCATACTGTGTGTGCATTTGCTATTCATCTTTCATAATTAAATTTCAATATAATTTAAGGAATGTCATTTTAAAAAAAGTTGATGACTCTGTTCTTTATTTGATGTGATCCCTGAGTTATATCAGTTTTCTCTCCTCATACAGGAACGGTATCGGCAAGATTGCAATTTGGCCGTGCAGCTGTTGAAGTGCAATAAATCGCATTTCAGGAATCACAAGTTTGCTGATGTAAGTAGTAGTATCTGTGAACGCACACCCCCTCCAAGATTTTTAGGAAGCAGTCACCAAAAATTAAAATTCTATTTTACTCATCCTCGTGTTAATTCGATCTAGGGTTACCAACCGTCCTGTGTTAGCTGGGACACACTATTTATATTTTATCTATATATATATCTATATATATATATATATATATATAAACACACCAGGTATGAGAGGCTGTGCCGTATCATTGAAGGCACGATGCAACCCCTTCAGCCAGGATTTATTCACCATACAGCACTGCCTCAAGTACCTTTTATAGAATGGTTACCACACAATACAAAGCTAACAAAATATGTATTGAAATTGAAGCAAGTTTGCTAAAAGCAGTCCTTACGCTAAAAAAATAGTTCCTGACAGCAGAAGTTAACTTCAGGAGAACACGTCTCTCATCTAATGGAGCTTTAATAAAACATAGAGAATAGCTTATCATCAGCTGCATCATTTATTTTTATGATATTTTCTCACACACATACATCTGCTTATCCCTCAGCATGACAAAACGTCTGTTTTCCGTCTTTTAGCGTCAGTGTAAAATTAAAGATGCAGCATAATGCCAACAGGGGTCACTAAATAAATAAGACATTAATAATTAATTATTTGTTTCTTAATCGATTGACAGCACTATATATATTTATATGTTAGTGGTGTGTGTGTGTGGTCACTCATGCTTTACAGCAAGCAGCACCCGCGCTAATGTCAATTGTTTAGACTTCAGTAAACCAGTTTTGCCAAACAAATATATCTAAACTATTTTACATATCTAATAAAAGCTTGGCAGTATAGCTTGCAATCTACTTTCATTGTATGTAAAAGAACAGCTGGCCTAATCAGCAGAACTTAAATCCGGTTTGCAACGGCGTGAGGATGAGTAAATGATATTAGAATTTTCCTTTTTGTTTGAACTATCCCTGCAGCACAGCACTTGTTGGAGTCTGAATGTGTTTTGCAATCCGCAGTGACACTCATGGACTGTGCTGAGAGAGAGAGAGAGGGAGGGAGCACGATTGCCCATTGACTTTATTGTTATGGACATGGACCTCTGATTTTACGGACTGGGATCAGAGAGGAATAGTCAGAAAGAGAGAGATGAAGAGAAAGAGACCAAGAGAATAGAGAGAGGGTGAGGATTAAAAAAAAATGCGCAGGATGTGCTTTATGGCAGTGTTTAGCATGGAGAGTGTCTGTTAGGGCAGTCGTGCTGCGAGACATGGCTGGTCTTTGGATACGGACGCTGGCAGAGAAAAGGCACAGTATTGACAAGGTGCCAAACTCCAGACACATCCGTCTGTTTGGCCTTTGTGTCTATCCGTGGGGGAAAATAGGACAGATTTCAGGCTGATGGACAGCTCTGTGTGTGCATGAACAGAGACGTATGATAAGACAGCTTGACCCCATGGGCATTTGGGTATTGAACACATCAGGACATTATCGCCTGTGCTCTACATTAAACCCATCTATCACTCTCTCTGCCCTCGTTGTTTTATTCTGCAAACCACATTAAGTCCTGGCCAAAGTGAGGGCAGCACTTTTTGCATATTTGTCTTGTTTTAAATGCATAGTTAATGCATTTGTTTTTTTGCATAGAGATTAGTATGCAATTCATGCTTTTAAACATTGTTTTTTAAATCAGAAAATAAGTACAATGCACATTGTTTTCATATTGTATTGCAAAACAGTTTTGCTGTTATTGAGGTGGGATACGGGTGAGTTAGGGACAGGTTTGGTAGTATGGGTTGGTTTAAAGGTGGGTTAAGGTGTTAAGGATGGGTCAACAGTGTGATTATAAATGTAATTGCAGATAGTACAATGTAAAAATATGTATGTAAAGTGCATTGTACCAAATGATGATTAATTGAAATGTAAGTACTTAATAGTTAAGGTCACCTAATATAAATTGGGACCACAATTAAATTTTTTAAAGGCATTAATTCAAAGGCATTTCTAAACTAATTGAATATTTTGAATCATGAAAAATTAAGTTACACTGGTCCAAACCTTTAGGTTATGCAGAGAAAGATGGCATTATATCTACTTACCATATTGGCTGAGTGAGAGAGTGTGGGTGCAGGATCTTCCTCCTTGGCAGCAATTAATTCACAAAGGATCTTTCTTCATCCTTTTTTAATATATTGAATTGACAGCAGTGACTAATCTCTCTAGGAGAGCTATAGCAGTGGAGTGAGTTCACTGGAACCTTGGTATTTTTAGAAGATATTGGATTCACTGTCCAGATTATCCTCTTGCCCTGCTCTCGTGAACTCTGTAATTCATTATTCTTCACAAATTGTTTCTTTGGGTATTTTAAGGCCAAAGCCATTACCTGTGCTCATCCTCTTACTGGTAACATACAGCCGCTGTTGTAAAGCCTCCGCTTGTGTAGCATCATTCTCAAATTCTCCAAATGAATGTCAAACTGATCTGCACTGGAAGTGCGTATGCATCAAACAGGCCGCTTGTGTATTCTATCACAGCTTTAAATGTGCTTTGAGAACTTGAGAGCTATTATGCTTCAGTCCAGTGTTGGGAATCTGAGAGTAATTATAGTGGCTCTCATGTAGTGCCAATGCTCTATATTTAGCTAAAGATGGAAATTATGCACAGTAATGACGACTAACATGACACTAGAGAAAGAAGGTGCTGGTACCATTAAATGGGTAGACAAGTGCTATTGCAATTTTGTATGTGTTTGGTGCCATTTAAAGTGTTAGTTCAGCCCAAAATGAAGGTTCTGTTATTAATTACTCACCCTCATGCCATTCCAAACCCATAAGACCTTTGTTCATCTTAAGAACACAAGTTAAGATATTTTTGTGAAATACGAGAGCTAACTCCCAGTGAACAGAAACACAACTGAAATGTTCCCAGGTCACGAAACGTAGTAAATACAGACACACTGTCCATGGGCTCAACTTCAGTTTTACAGATTACCATGTGTGCCCACATTATATCAAATTCAAAACAGTTCTTAAGTAATCCCCAAAATGGTGGAAGACTCAAGTCAGGGGAGAAGAATGGTTGTGTAAATTAATGTTATTTTTCTTTTCTTTGCGCAAAAAATATATATTCTCGTAGCACCTCAAAACTGAAGTTGACCCACTGATGGACTGTTTTACCAATTTATTTACTACGTTTCTGGAGTTGGGAACATTTCAGTTGTGTTGCTTTCTATGAAAGGACAGAGAGCTCTATGATTTCATTAAAAATATCTTTATTTGTGTTCCGAAGATGAACAAAGGTCTTACGGTTTTGGAACGACTGAATTTTTACTTTGGGGTAAACTACCCCTTTAAGAGGTTGGGCTTGTAGCCAGACTTTTGACTTGCAGGATAAAGTCTAGTTCATACTGAAGATAATTTTTGCCAAGAGCATGTATTTGATTAAATCTATGATAAATGCGCAAAGTGCGTATAATGTTAATTTTGTTATCAGCATTGTACATGTCCCAACCCAATTTTTAACAGTGGTCACACATTAACACTTTAAATGATTGGGTCCACTAGGTGGCAACTGTAGCCCAGGTCTAAAAAGAAATGGAAGCGACAGAATAACTACCAGAGGCCTTGTGCGAGTTGGTTAAGAGATAGTCGCAACTCCAAATTTAAGACAGTCGTAACAATCGGAGAGAAATAGCTGATACACTGGACAAAGATTTAACTTTCCAGTGTGCATTTGTCAGGTGGATATGTTCAATTCAATGCTTATGTTTTTGGCTGTAGTGGAGTATTGTAGCACTTCTGCATCATCTGACTTCTCACAGTAGCATGTGATGCTGCAGTGGTCATGGGATACTAATGCCCACTGGGGCAATTAATTTAGACAGCGTCATGTAGATTTTCGAGCTACAAGGCCATGGGGGGGTCATGCTTGGAAGTGTGGTCCGGACAGATCAATTCTCCTGTGCCCCACGCTCAGAGGAAGTAAGGGCTTTGTGGGTAATTGCTGCCCCGCAGGATCGTTACAACATAAAGCTGAGCGGGGCTGTGTGATCACTGATTTTCCCTGCCTTTTTTCCACAAATCAATGACTTGGCTCGGCTTCGTTAAATTGTGTCATACTACAGAATGAAAGAAAGGCCTCATCACCTGCCTTTTTTCTTTTAGTCTCTCTCTCTTTTTTTCTATCTCACCCCCCTTCAGTAATAATCTAATTTGAGGTGAGCTGCTTACTCTTTATTCTTCTAGGCTGGGCAGATATTGGATGGTGTTAAATGGGGAAAAAAAAAACTATTTTCTGCTTTTCTTGATCATGACTGAGATAACCTTCATTGGGGCAGTATGGTAGATAGGCTTCACCAGACTTCCTATTCATATCATGCATTAAATTGCACCTTTTAAGATTACTTGCAAAAAAAAAAGATTTGTCCACTAAATGTGCAAGCTACTGTAAATAGATCTTGTGACAACAAATGTGGTTCCAGAAAAGGATTGAGATCATTTATTTAACTTGGTATCATTCCAAAGTTTGTTTCTTGGAGCACAGAATGATTAAATGGACTATTATATAGTACTATCTTGTCCTTTTTGGAGCTTGACAGATGCGTCTATTGCACAAGAGAGTGTAAACGTTAGTGTTTTTCCCAGTTTGCATTCACATGTTAAAGCAGGTGCTTAATAATTCCCAAGAAACTGAATGAACTCTGATTATTTATTTAAAATAAGGCCTGCTGGTGGTTACAATAAAGTTCTCATTAGCCTGGATTTTTTTCATGTTGATGGATAACCTGTCTTTTATAGTTTTTTTTTAATCACTGAAAAAACTATTTCTAAAATTAAACCCTTGTCACGTTTGTGTTTATTTTCTCTATAATGTTTTGCAGTTGCCATATGAGCTGCAGGACATGGTGAACAAGCACATGAAGAGTAGCTTGCCTAACAAGACTCAGGGCCCCCCGGGAGCTCAAGCCCAGGATCCTGACACTCTAAGCCTGACTCCCGCAGACGTAGTGCCCACTTCAGTAATCGCTCGTGTTCTTGAGAAGCCGGAACCCTTGGTGCTCAACTCAGCCCAGTCTAGCAGCAGCGCAGGTCGGCCGGTGGCTGAAGATGTGTTTGTACACGTGGACATGACAGGACCCCAAGACAACAGTGGAGGGCGTGAAAACGGGGGTCCTGTTCATGCCAGGCCTCCAGCGGAAGCTGGTTCTGACCAGCAGCATGTAAACGGCATGTGTCGAAGCCAGGGCAGCCTGGATGGTCCAGCAGGAGAAGATGGGGCAGCCGCCTCTTTTGAGAAGTTGAATCCTTACCCGACACCTCCACCGCCAAACCCGCTATACCCCGGTCGCAAAGTGATCGAGTTCTCCTCCGACGACAAAGTAAAGATTCCCAAGAACAGCCCACTGCCCAATTGCACCTACGCTACTCGTCAGGCCATTTCTCTTAGCCTTGTGCAGAACGAAGAGGAGGCAGTCGAGCGCCAGCGCACTGTGCCCAATAGCCCTGCTGTGTCCGATGGGGGTTGGCGTTCCGGGACCTCCTCATCTTCTGGTGGAGGGCATGCTTCTCACCAGCGCACACCTCCGCAGATGGATGCTACGGACACCCTTTCCAGTCATTCGAGTCCCTTTAGCAGCCCCCCTCAGCCCCCGAGCGCCTTTGCAAGCTCTGGCAGCTCAGAGGAGGACCTACTGGCCAACTGGCAGCGCATGTTTGTAGAAAAAATGGCACCTTCCACAGAAGGCTCCCTTGTGAACCGCACGTCCTTCAGCAGTGAGACGGTGAAAGATCTCCAAAGTCGTCACAACGGAAAATCAGGAGTAGGAGCTCTGAGAGGTGCTTACTCTGATGGTGAGGAGGGATCCTCGGCCCAGAGCTGGACTGCAAGTAGAGAGTCCAGTTTGGATACAGACACCAGCAGCATGGCAGACCTGCGGGCAAAAAAGACTCAATACGGTGGTGACTTCTCCCAGGAAGAGGGTGAACACCTACTTATGGCCCTTGATCCACTTGATAATGATGGTGCTAGTGGTGACACCATGGTCACCATTGAGAGCAGCCCGGCCTCTGCTAAACGTCAAGAGTTTGCTGAAGATGCTAACTCTGCAGGAAGTTCAGCCGAGGAGCGAGATATCCTGCCCCAAGACTTTCCTGTCATTGGTTCAAGAGTCCTAGCTGCGCTTGAGGATTATGCAGACAAGCCCCCTCGGACTGGCTCCTCGCGACCTCTGAAGAGCCCCAAGAGAATGGGGGTTCATCACTTGCACCGCAAAGACAGCCTTACCAGAGCTCAAGAGCATGGAAACTTGCTGGACTGAGACTTCCAGGCTTATCCTTCTCTTCTTTGTTTGACCTTGAGTGCTCTTCGTCTTACTAGCAATCTCTAGGCATAGCAGCGGATACAAGAAGCAGAAGGGATCGGATCAGCATTGCTGTAGACATCCCTGATCATGCTGCTGTTGCCGAGGAATCATTGTAACTCTTCTTGAGCTTTTTAATCTGTGGAACCTATGGTATTGATGGCATCCGTAGTGAAGTACTTCAGTAAGTCCGGCTTTGAGTGCACGGTGCTTCAGGGATTGTACAGAAATGTTGTTGTCTGAATGAAGGTGATTTTCACCAGTCCAAGACTCGGTTGTGACATGATAGAGTGGGCAACAGCAGGACACGGCCATACGACAACCCTTGTGTAAGAGAAGGAGTTCAAGATTGGGCAGCATTAGAAAGGATCCCTGTGGCACTATACGGACATGGAACATCTCACATAATGGGTGTTTTGACATTTGCTTTTGCCCTCGGGTGAGATTTTTCTACCCAGATAACGATATCTACCAAGTATCCCAGTGCTTTGTTACGGGAGATTGGGATGGCACCAAATGGTCACAGCTTCACACTGTGTCAGGCGTTCTGCTGGCTGAAGCAGATTAAATGTAATCTATGGGACTCTCTTGTCAATTTTCAGTGCCTAACCCTTGCTCTGACAGAGGGGGCTCTCCATCACCCTTTAAAAGAACATCTTATTCCTTTAGCCTCATCATAAACTGAGAGGATCCTTCACCTCCAATTTCAGTTACCTCTCTTCATTGATCTACCACTGTATTTCAACAACCAAGCTAAAGACAGCTTTTGTACTTTAATCATTTGATTTCGATGTATTTGGCTATATGTTTTCAAGTATCCTTCCTGATTTTCATTTTCATCTGTTTTGTTTGGCTAATGGTATTTAAAAACCGATTATGATTTGAAGTAAATATATAGTTTGTTTTGTGTATTTATTTGTCTTTTGCTGGTCTAAAGTATCCACATTACAAGTGCGCAGGTTACTGAATCCTGTCATGAAATCTCTTTTACACATTAGTTGTTGCACTGTAATACAATAGAAACTGAACCCAAACAGTGCTGTTTGGCATTTTAAATATTTAACAATTTGGGTTTTTTTCAAAGGTCAGTATTTAAGAGTAAAACAAACTCTACAAGTAAGGCTGAAACGTTAAAATGTGTCATTGGTATTACATGTATTAATGTGACCCCTTGCTGCTGACAGCACAAATTGCCTTTCAATTTAATATTAATATTTAAAAACTATGCATATAGTACTGTGTAAAAACACCATAAAAGTCCCCCAACGCTTACGACAAGCAGAAGTTTCAGCCTTTGTTTGGCACTGATTAGAACACATTATTTAGGTGATTTTTATTCGTATTTTTTAAACCCTGATTTCAAGAAAAGCCATGTTTTGATCTTAACGAATGTAATCATCTTTATGTAGCATCCGTTTCCATCGGTTCCTCATTATTCTTTAGCTGATGCTAATGCTGTATGTATTTTAAGGGGACTGTGCATCCCGCCCATCATTTGGTGTGTTTTTCTGTTTGTATTTTTGTGTGTAAATCTGATTTCTCATGATTATGGATGATCAATCTGTCCAGCAGATACTATCTATATATTTTTTTTCTTTGTCTGTGCTGAGTGTTAAATTTCCGTCTTAAATTTCAGTCATTTCATTTCAAGCCATGTTCAAATAGCATTTTAGCATTTATCAGCTTTTCTCAAACGATACGTTTCAGATGCGACAACTTCATTCTTTTGTTTTTGATAGATATATTTTAGAGACGATTAAACTCTGTGTTGCCTTTTTAAGCGCTTGCTTTGTGCTTTTTATTTGCAGCAAGTCATTATCCGGATGTCCAACCCTGGGTCAAGTACTTCATGCAGTATTGTACTTTTAAAAAAATCAGTGTATTTTTTTAGAAACGGGACACACTTTACCCTCCACCCTTACCCTACAGGTGATACGCAACAGTATTCTTCATGCAGAAGAATGTGGTTGAGTGTGATTTTTAAGATTTGTCTTTTATTCATGATCATATCAGTGAGTCAGAAGCTACAGCAGAATATGTATTACATTTTAACGGTATTCCTGGAAGGACATCAGACTTTTGTAAAACGCTTGCTGGATATATATATTCACCTCATAGCTGGTCTGCCACAGCACTCCTTGCCCTGAATTATTCAGCTATATGTTCCTCAGTAAAGGGCAGAATGTGTGATCGAAGGGCTCTGAAGTCCACATATACTTTTCTTGTCTTACACTTCTTGTTCTTTGTATGTAGTTATCAGTCTTGCTCTGCAAAATATGAGAGCACCATTAATAGCCCATGATTAATTGAAGCGTAACTACCCACCATGCTGAATAATTAATATTTTATCATGTTCTAAAATAGTCCTGTGATGCTTTAAAGAGACCGAGTACAGCCCGTCTGGGTCTGGCATGACGAAATAGACTCTTAAATATTTCAGTCTCGTCAGATGTTACGCGGACCACAGGTCATGCAAATAAATACAAAAAAAGGCACGACGATGGTCGGATTGTGCAATACAACGAGTGCATAAATAGGCCTTTCTCTTCTGCTCTCATTCAACTTTAATAACTCTAATTTAATTGCACGCATAATAGACGTGCATGTCATCTTTAATTCAAGGTGACCCTCTGGCATGCTGTGCGCAAGTCATTCAAAATCTTTGCTGAGAAATCTAAGAAATATAAAAAAAAGAAATGTCAAGGTTATTCTCCAACCAACTCTCCAATCCACCTTCTACCCAACGCTGACGTCTCTGTGATGAAAAACATATTCAATTCATGTTATCTTCTCTTTAACCTTCAAGACGGTGCGTAATGCGCTCTACTTTTTCTTTGATCTATGAATGTTTTTATTCATCAGTAGGCCAACTTTCATGTAGCCATCAACAAAATGTAAAATGTCAAGTCAAATTAAGTCTGATATTAGCCTTTGTTGTTGACCCCGTTTACTTTAATACACATTCCTGGTTTTACTGTCATGGTGATCTTTCATCAAAATGTAATTAGCTCGCTGCCCTTTTACAGTG
This sequence comes from Enteromius unitaeniatus, assembly GCA_032359435.1. NCBI lineage: Eukaryota > Metazoa > Chordata > Actinopteri > Cypriniformes > Cyprinidae > Enteromius > Enteromius unitaeniatus. Next base: position 4,424,473 of record JAUMHI010000054.1, on the reverse strand, counting down.
GCCCTTTTTTCCCCGTTGGTTAATGTTCACCAAGAGCCATCGTTTAAACTCGTAAAAAACTCGCATCCAGGTTTCATTGTAGTATGAAACGACTATTCTCAAACCCAGTCAAGTTCTGCCCTTAATTTGTTGAATATCCTGTTTGACTTGAAAATAACTTTGAAGTAAAAATGAGTTGTGCTTCATGTTTCGTAGAGTCCTTGCAGTTCTTTGAGAAATGTCTTGATTTTATTAAACCTCTGTTTAAGTTCTGTGAAACTCGAGATATTGCTGTCCTGATGCTTTTACATGCTGGTGGAATTTCATTGATTACGAGGGGTTTTCTGAAGGTGCAAAAATCAGATTTGTGTTGGCTCGCACAATCCCATCTCAGATGTGTGCGTTTTTACAGTTTGTCTTCTGAATTTGTCCATAACTCAGACAGATTTCTGGTGCATACCTTGTCTTATATATGTGCGACTGTAGCAACATGGTGCTCTTCTTCCATCGCTTTGATCCACCTCCCCATGCAGTGTAATTTTTCACCAGTTTAAAGATATTTATTTTGAATTTTACTTGATCAGGTAAAGCTTCCATGGTTGTATAGACATTAACACCCCCCCATAAGACATCACCCCCAAAAAAATCTAATGACTGGACTAATTTTATTTTCTGAATTTGTAAACTGATGTATATTTTAAAAGAAATAAAACTATTTTAAACACTTGTTTTGAACTGTACACTTCTGCAGTGTCACCTCCAGGCAATGCTATGATGGTGGGTTTTTTTTTTCTGTCATATGACATCATTCTAGCCGTGGAGCAGCAGTGATGAGGCAGGAGTGCCCACTGCTGGTCATGAAGGTCCAGTGCTAGTCAGTGGGTGGAGACAAGCACCTAGCAACAGTGTGCCAACAGTCCTTCCTTGTAATTGTCAAAACAATTACAGGCACTAATTAGGGTCAGCAAAGCATATCAACAGACTATTTGCTGTTTTGTCTGACATAATTGCATACATTAACACCTTGAGACTGAAAAAAAAATCAAGCAAAAAAAGAAAAAAACTTTCCTCTTGTTATTCATTTATATTTTTAATCAGGTTTTTGTGCAGAACTGTTATTTTTCATTATTTTTAGCCGATTTTTACAAGCAGTTCCTTTTGCTGCTTGATATTGAAACTGGTGTGTCTTATTGTGTCATTTTAATGTAATATCTTAATTATGAACAAACTGTTTGTTTTTTTTAGTGCAAACCATTTTACCGTTTACTGCACATTGTTATTCTCGTTATTCAGCGTCTTAACGAACCGGAAGCCTCACTCATAGGTGAATATTCTTGCTTTTTTGGTGAAATCACAACATAAGAGTACTATTGAGTCATTCCAGCTGGAATCATCAAAAGGTCCCCACCTAACCCCCTCAGATTTATCTGAAAAAAAATCTATGTGATGGGTAATATGCCCAATACATCATATACAACATTTCAGATCTCTACTGTGCATATTTTTTCTTTTTTTTTTTTTTTAAATCTGTTTTGGCATCACAGTCTGAGTGACCATGTTCAGACTGAAATATCTCCAGAACTGGTTGTGCCAGGTCCATGAAATCTTCTGGGCTAAGAGTCTTAGTGCATGAATTACACTCACAGCATTGTTACTGAATTTACACCTGAATGCTGGCCCTCTACTTTTCTTTGAAACTATTACATTAAGAGTTTTCAGATGTCCATAGAAACCTCAATTTTCATTGTATAAGCATCAAACTTGGTAAATGGTCTGGTATGTACCATGTCTTTCACATCCTTTGATATCAGACAACAGAGTT
>JAUMHI010000054.1:4410938-4422572 GCA_032359435.1 Enteromius unitaeniatus | reverse complement strand
GGCACCGTTCCCCCAACTGCTCACCTGTAAGTCGCTTTGGATAAAAGCGTCTGCTAAATGAATAAATGTAAATGTATACTTAAAATGACCAAAAACGTATGATATTTTTCCTATTTAAAACTTTACTCTTCTTTAGAAAGATTGTATACTAACTGTGATGGACCTATACTCTCATTCAGGCGTAATAATGAATGAACATTGCTATCCCCAGCATAGTACAGCAGCAAAGTTCCTTGATTATTAGACTGGAATGAGAGTATTGTTCCTAGTTATTCAGCCTAGAAAATTGAAACTTTTCCTTTTCTGTTGGTCTTAGTACACAATGTAAATAGAGGAGTCAAGTTTTAAATAGGAAAAATAATCAAACGCTTTGGTACTTTTTGAGCATTATAGTAACTGTCTAATCAGAGAACTAAAAGAAGCTAAAAGAACTACCGCCAGACCTAAAGATCAACTGAATGGATTCAAAAACGGTAAAACTCAACTGTTTCACTCCAAGTGAGTTGGACAATCAACCAATTTTTTTTTAAATAGTGCCGTGTTTCTTTAAAAGAAAAAAAACTGAACGCAGTATTCAATGCTTTCACACCAACTGCAACCTTTATACCTTTTAAAATGTTATTCTTTTGCTCTTCTTGTTCTTAATTAGGCTTAAGTGCCCCTATTATGCCATTTCAAAGGTTGCTAATATTGTTTTATGAGCTTGTACCAAAACTATACTTTCTGACATTCAGTGTGGCCAATTTAGCGACTTTTCAGACCCCCTTGGCGACGTTTTTCCAAAAAAAGCGACTATGAATAAATCTAGCGATTTCTTGGACAAACCTAATAGATATCTATACGGACTAGATATGCCTTGGAGCCTCTAAGCATACGTCAATATCGCCACCATCTTGTGTCGGGGATCTGAAGGAAGCGCATCGATGTAATATGATGGTAAGATGTTGGAAATTTGTCCACACAGTTGTGTCATTGTAGTCTGTAAAGTTATTTTGCTCGACAAGTTCATGTCTGTTACTATTCATGATGATGATCATGAAGTTAATGTTATCCTATGAAAGAACGAGCTAGGTAACGTTAAGTTATGTTAATGTAAGCTGAAGAAAATCAATGATGAATATAATATAAATTGCAAGATGGTAAAGGGTTGCCTAAAGATTTTTGTTTTGTGCATTGTAGAACAAATTAATTAGTTATGTAGGTGTGTCTAAGTATTGTATATGATATATCACATATTTATGATAGAACATAGATTAATTAATTATTTTACTTACGTCATACGTTACGTCAACTACTGTAGGATTACCGTGGAAAGTGCTGGCAATTTGCTTTTGTGAGTGAATCAGGCCCACCTCTACGCTGTGAACTTCAGCATTGTATAAAGCATAACCCTGCGTTAAACAAATAAACTGGGCACTGATCCATCTTTTAAGAGCAAGCGTTTGGTGAATATCGTGATTGGAAAAGCAGTCATCAGTAAAATGACGCGAACACAACAAGAGACTGTACTGCGGAGGTGTTGTTGAAAAAAATAAATGTTAATCACTCATTCTTTGTAGATTCATCTTCCGGAAGGGCATATAAAACTAATTAACTCTCACAGGATACAGCGTCTTCTTCCACGTGGAGATTGTACTGTTTGTGGGCGGGGCGACGTAGAACATGGGCGGGCATTATGCAAATATGTTACTTCCTGAGGTGTGGCCGGAACAGAGAAAGATTCGAATTCCGACTTTTTTTTTGATAGACAATAACTTTATCGTGATAGTTTATGTTCACATACAGCTTACATGACACACTGCATGAAATGATATTTGAAAAGGCATAATAGGGGCACTTTAATATGTAGCATTTCTGAAAATGTATTTTTTTTTATTATTATTATTTTATTTAATATGATATTATATTGTTTTAAATAATATTCTTATTTTACCCGCATCACTGGATACTGTGATATTGGCGATGTGAGTATGGACATTTGGGAACTATCCCACACACAAAGGCTAAAAGTAGAGTAACGTTAGCACCCGGAATGAATTGGATGCGACCTACAGAAAGACTCGAGATGATTTCAGACTCGGGCAGCACTTTTGTGCACTACGTGTCCTAGCTCAGTTCTCATTTCAGCTCCTTCCAGATCAGACTAATGAGTATTTCATCATGCTGAATCCTTTAGCATACTCCTGTCAGTAACGAGGATTCATTACAGCATTACCCACTGGAAAATTGGCCTTCCATTTGTCTCGGTTCTTTAGCAGCTTGGTAGATTGATCGGAGGCCTTTCATTAATTATAGACAATGATCTTCTTCCTTATTATTTGCCTTTCCTGGCAGCTGCTGAATGAGAGAGGAGATAGACAATTGGTTGGTGTCGGTATCCATTTCCTTATTCGATCTCTGACCGGAAACAGAGAGCTGCTTCTTCAAAGTCATGGATAAAAATAACTGCAGGCAAAATACATAAAAGCACAAAGCCTGTGAACCACACTCTATGGTGAATTGAATTGTTTACTCTGCACAAATGCTTTTAATAGCCTCATGCTGCAACTGCACGTCAAATACACTAAACTTTTATAAGAAAACATTTCACTGAAAAGAAAAGAGCAGGTTAAAAATGCATGAAGCACAAAGGTCTGGGAAGACGTAAAATGTGGATCGCAGTTGTTCTAAAAGGTATAAACAACACAATCACTGAGCTGCTGTAACAGTACTGAAGCACTGAAACATGACGCGATGTGACTGTAATGGTAATGTCTGCCTGTTTTCACTGCGCTGAGGCACTTTTAATGCTCGGATGTATTCCGAGTAGGAGTATCGTATTTAAGCTGCACAACTGCCTGAATCCAAATGAAGGAGATTGTGAAAGGATGGTGACATCAAACAGCATCAGAGGACATCAGACACCACACTGAAGCCTGTGAAGCACACACACCTGTGTGATGGAAACAGACAGGTGTTCAGCGGGAAGACCACTGGTCAGGTACATACATATACAGTCAAACCAAACATTAAGCGGAAGTAATTATTGTTAAGTTGGTGTAGGACACTATAGTTCATTTAAATAAAGTGAACTGTGACATACCCAAAAATTCTTCACACAGTAGCCAAAAACTATTCAGACACTTTGACATGACCATCTTTTGACCATCTCTCCCCGGTAACTGTAATTTTAGGCACTGGGTAGGTTTAGGGATGTAGAATAAGTTCATGAAGCATAAGGCATTAATACAGGCTTAATTAGCACTAATCAATGGCTAATATACTAGTAATATGCATGCATTTTTTCTTCTAATTATTAAGGCAACCTTTTTACGACACAGTCTGAACAAAAGTAAGCATTGCTTGGTAATGTTTGCCCTAAATTGGTATTATCCAATTGTGTAACACCTAACAGTTATTCAACTGAATTCATTACATATCTTCCTATAAAGGTATTCTGACATGATCAAGATGAATTTGTCCTGACACAGTTCTTGTCATGTTTTATTACCATTTTCCATACTATAGCAAGCATTTTTGGTTTGACTGTATAGATATAAAGATATGTGACCCAGGACCACAAAGTCATAATAGTCTTTGTTTACTGAGATTTATACATGATCTGAAAGATGAATAAATAAGCTTGATGACTGATGTATGGTTTGTAAGGATAGGACAATATTTGAGATGCACCTATTTAAAAAAATTGTAAATCTATTAAATATTAAGAAATTCACTAACAAAAAAATACACTTTGATTTATTTATGGTAAGAACATGATCTTTACTTAAAGGTGACATATCATGAAAATCTGACTTTTCCAGGTTTTAATTGCTATAATTAGGTCCCCTGTGCATCTATCAACCAAAAAACTTGAAAAAGAGGTAACCCAGTAACTTTGTTTAAGCAAGACCTTTTCTGTAAGCGTCTGAAAAAACGAGCACGTCTGTTTTCGCTCCCCTTGTGACGTTCCTAAGGGATCTCATTATAATATTACCATTGCTACTAATGCAATGGCAAATTTTTGAGCAAAACATGCTAAATATTCCGTCTTTGGCTGCACAGACACTATTTCGAGCCTCAGCCTCAGAGGAGACAGTGGATTTATTCATTTATGTACTGTATATTGCTGCTGCCACACATGTAACGTGATTTATTTCTCAGCTGTTTACCTTCACAGACATAACCGGCTGTTTTTGTGTGTTTTAAATGTAAACTTGTGTGTATGAGAACTTCGTTTAGTACTTACATGCCTTTGGCGGCCGTTTTCTGTCCGTGCTTCGGATGTATCCACTCAGAATACCTTATATCAGACGCTTAAACCAATAGGGTTCAACATGCATGATTTCAGCGCAATAAACATGATAATCAGAATCAAAACAGATGTTTTTAGCAGGTACGAGCTGTAATGGCACAGATATATTCTGGAAAAGGGGGGGGAAGCAAAAGCTTGTTTGCATTTAAAGAAACAAATAGGCATTTTCAAAATCATCAGGTATTTTGAGCTAAAACCTCTCAGACACGTTCTGGGGACACCAGACATGTATATTACATTTTGTAAAAAGGAGCATAATATGTGTCCTTTAATATCCTAATGATTCTGGCATAAATGAAAAATCTGTCATTTTGACCCATGCAATTAGTTATTGCTACAAATATGCCCGTGCACACAAGAAGAACAAAAAAAAAGCAGAGCAAAGAGCATTTAAAAAGGTGTAAACTGATTTATTCAGGCATCAGGCCATCACATCAACCCTATACAGCTCATCTAACAGAGTATGCTGTTATTGGTTAAATACAGTATGTTTATAAATAGACTGTACATCTGTAAAATAAATAATTCACTATTGCGTATTATAAGTCACTTGGTGTTTAAGGTTTCTGTTCCAGCTTTGAACGGTCTTGCTCTAAGTGCTACAGGTCATGCAGCGTGAGAGGTTGCACACTAACTGGTGGTCTCGCAAAACATCGGCAGCTCCAGTATCACATCTCTGTCTCTGCCAAAAAGCTCTCACCCAGTCCTGATGTCATCAGGACCATCTGGGAGCTGGAAGAGTCTGGAAGGGTCAGAGACAATTTGGTAAATGTTTGAAACGTGTAAAGAGGACAGGAATTTGGCTTTTCCAGTTCTGAATGACTACAGTTTCTTCTTTCTAGGGATAGTTCACATTCTCTCATCTTTATTTGCCCTCAAACCTGCATGACTTTCTTTTCACCCGGTGTGTGTTTTTGAAAAACATCCTGGCCGCTCTTCTTCATAGACGCTGTGCTGCTTGCATAAGGCTGCATTTACTTTTAAAATAATATCATAATTTAGAATTATAAAGATACAGAAAGTACTATAATATTGTCAAACACTATGGTTTCAAATATAATTAATTCCTGTGATCAAAGCTGAATTTTCCTCCAGTCTACTTTAATTATTTTAATATGCTGAATTGCTGCTCGTCATTTTTTTTAATAAATGAATCAAGAACAGTTTAATAGTTTTTGTGCAAGCCTTTTTTCAAGTAGAACAGAATTTATTTGATATATATATATATATATTTTTTAATTTATTTATTTTTATTTTTATTTTTTTAATACAATCTGTCCTTTTTGAATAAATGTCTTAACCTCTAATTAATGTCTTTTTGGCTCAAAAAACAACAACAACAAAAAAAGTAGCAAAAATCCATCTTAATTTTGTAGAATGTAATAAAAATCAATAACAGATAAAAAATAAAAAATAAATAAGGCTATTTTTTTTCAATGAATCATTGAGTATGACAGTCTTTTTGTAAAAATGGGTTATCGACACAACTGACGTCATTTGGTTTAATGCAAGTCCCCATTCACGTTCATTCTATGAAGGAATGGTCAGGATTTGCTTCCGAAAACTCAAGTGAAAAAGGAAGTCAAATAGGTTTGGAGTGGCGTGAGGATGAGCGATGATAGAATGATCATTTTCAGCCGAACTATTCCTTTAAAATTGAACCTGACTACAAATAACCTCTAAGTCTAACGACTTTGGGATATAGAGGACAGAGCACTCACACAACTTGGCCGTTATAAGAAATTCATATTTCAATTTCGTAAGTAGAAATGATCTTTCCTAAATAATGCATGAGTAATGTCAATTTCTGTACTTCCCTTTTGACTCAGCCTCTTAGAGCCAGTTACTCCGGGAAAGTCATCCACACACAAAGAGGGAAAGAGAGAGTGGAAGAGAAATCTAAATGAAACAGTCTTGAAGCAAAGAGAACAGGCTGAGAGAGTGAGGCTGGTCAGCCCTTACTGCTGTGGGGAACCCAGGCAGGTTTCTCCCTGGGGGTCACCGAGCGTCCACGGGCCTCTCCGTCTTTATCCTCCTCCTCCTCGCCTTCAGAGAGGAGGTCTGAGATCTGCTGCTGCAGCTCGGGGCTGATGTCGTTCTCGGCTAGGACCAACACACGCAGGCTGGTGGGGTAGTTCTCCACCATGTCTAGGAAGACCTGAACACAGACAAACAAGGAAGGCATTATGCTTCATATGATGCTAAAGGTCAAGTTTGTTGGTGTAACAGAATATGTTCACATGCTTTAATATTCATGTGAAAAATTATATTTTTAAATACTGTACGTAAGGAATCGTGACGATGGGCCACTGAATTATTAGAATTATTTTCCACCTCAGGTGTGCATTATTTTCCTAATAATTCAACGGCATGAAGTCAATTGTTCCGCTTATACGGTTGCCACACCTCAAGGCATGGATCAGATGATATATTTCAAGGTATTTGTCTGGTTTTTGTACTTTTGTGAGTAGGATTATTTCTTCTGAATCTCATCCTACACCCTTTGTTAATTCCAAAATGTCATTTTAGACCTAGATTACTATATTTATTTGTTTGGCCGGTTGTGGGCGAAGTGTTACGGAACTGTAATGCGGTCAAAAAAAAACTGCCTGGAACTACTTTCGCTGTGTGCAGCCAATCAGATTCAAGCATTCTACAGCCCCATAAATGATGTCCCGCCTCTCTCAAACCCTTATGATCGGAAAATACATCCCAAATACATGGGAAAATAGAAATTGCACCACATAACAGAAAAAAGAAGACGATGTAATGCATTATTATTCATATATAAATACACACACATATACATTTTAAAAACTGTTGCATTATATTTTTACACATATATATATATATATATATATATATATAAACATAGATTTTTTTGAATATATATACTTGCATGTGTGTGTATTTATATATACACATACTGTAATAAATATACACAGTACAATATACTACTGCTTGATAGTAATAAAAACACATTTTTAAAGGCCAGAAATATTGTGCACAAGTAGTACTCCAAATAAAGTTTAATTCAACTTTTGTGAGTCACAAGCTAGGTTATATGTAAGTAAATATGTTAACAGATTTGAACTATACTTAGTATGAAATAAACCTATCTTCAATACATTTGGGAAAATTGGCACAAATACTTGGGTGACCCACTATAACGGTCTTTACAAGCATCAGGACAGGAGAATAAACACTGAGAGCATTAAGAAATGCCCTGTACAACTTTGCCCTCTAGTGGAGAGTTATGAAAAACTCCCAACTCTCCCAATTCTACCTCCTGTTGGCAGAGAGAGCTTTTCGAGGAATACTTTATCTGTGTAGTAATGACATGCTGCACAGACCTTGTAATACTTTCTATTTTAATGAAAAAACGCGTAATACCCAGACATTCTGCTTAACATCTCATTTTGTGTTACACAGGAGAAACATAATAAAACGAGGCCGCTACGACATGAGGGCGACAGAGGAATTATGGCTTAAAGTTGTGTTCAATCCATTATTTTCCCTCACAGTGCTATTTTTCAGCAGGTGGTGATAGGGAAAGGTTGGATTACTCGTCTGGTTTATAAAGTACATATCTGATCTACATGCCATGATCTTCTTTCAAGGACGAGATGAATGAAGCCACTACACAGATTGCATTACATGCATCACACAGCACTTAGCCTTACACTTAATTTGTTTAGTACCTGTGATGCAGGAGTAGTGGTGGAGAAATTAGTTGGGAAAATAAAAACAATTCAATTAAGATAGACATTAATATGAGTTTTGGAGTGCAACTGATGATCATACTATTTTCTACCTTAGGAGAACAATTAACCTTTTAAGTCAAAATACTCATAATTTACTTTCTTTTGTGAAGAATAATCAGATTCTCTGTGAACTACTGTTCAAAAGCGTGGGGCCTGTAAGGTTTGTGATGTTTTTAAGACACTCTTGTTCATCAAGGATGCATTTATTTGATCAAAGTACGTTACAAATTGTATTTTATTTTTAATAAACATTTTCAGGCTGAATATTTTTTAAAATGTAATTTATTTCTGAATTGTAAGCATCGTTACTCCAGTCTTCAGTGTCAGAAATCATTCTTTTTTGCTTTGCATTGAAAGCCATTATAGCTCCTTCGTATTTTTTGTGCAACATTTTTTTTTCTGGATTCTTTGATGAATATAAAGTGCAAAAAACGGCATTTATTTGAATTAGAAATCTTTTGTAACATTGTTAATGTCTTTAATGTTGCTTTTGAACAGTTAAATGCATCCTTGATGAAGTCACTGCCCTCTGAATGTTTGGAAACGCTGTAGAAAAGTGGGATATTTGGACAATACTGGCATGAATCTTTTTTATTTGTGGTAATTTTGCACTTATAAGGGACAACACAAAATATTATATAAAACATATTTTAATACATAAACATTTTATACATAGAAAATATTTAAATCTTCGATTCATCAAAATATCCAGCATTAGCAGACCGGTCAGTTTATTCAAACTTTGACTTGATGTATTACTCCAAGCCTCCTGAAGGATTGACCGAAGATGATTCACACTGGTTACTGGACACCCAGTCCAGTTCCTCCCACAGCAGCTCAACTTTGACATGTATATATTGGTGTTATTATGTCATCAAAATGAAAATGATTATTGCTGGTCTTTAATGATAATGTCAAGCTACTTGAATGTACAGTACTTGCACCAAAAAATGATAAGGATGCTGATATCATCCAAAAACCACACTTTGCCAGGGCTGTTTGGGAAAAAAAAGCTGTTTCAGGAGCAGTGAATCTGTGCAGTGTGACGCATGAGCATGCATGGCTTCCAGTGACCCTGGGTTACTAGTGTTTGGGGAAATACTCTCTGCCCAGATTCAGTCAAATGCAGCAAAGTTGATTGGGCAGCGCTTTATAGTACGCTACAAATGAGCTCAAACATACAGCAAGAGATAAGGGTACTGATGTAAATATTGCAATATTCTGCAATGGCCAAGTCAATATCTTGATCTCAATCCCACTGAGCTGCAGTCAGTAAAGTCAGTAAATGCAAAGCATCATAAATGAGGAAACCCAGTCTCTGCCATGAGTTCCTGACTGAAAGGATTCTCAAGAGAACATTCGAAAACATTGTATTTATGATTATCTTTATTTGTTCCAATTACATTTGAGCCCCTGATAATGGGGGGGCTGTGTATAAAAATGGCATTTCATGTTATATTTTTGTTATATTAAAGCTTAATATCTTCACCTTCATTGTTTCATTTTCATTATATCCTGCACTCTCAGAAATTAAGATACAAAAGCTGTCCAAAAGGTACATGTTTGTCCATTTTGGTACCTTAAACGTACATATTTGAATCTAAATTGTACCCTTTGAAAAGGTACCGCCCCAGTGACAGCTTTTGTACATTTATTTCTGAGTGTGGTGGCATACAGCACCGTAATATATATATTATAATGAATTATATTGTTAATAATGTGAATAAATATATGTTTAAAATCACCATGTTTCATGACTTAGTTAGTTTGGGATATACCTGTGCTGACTGATTGGTGAGGCCGGTTCCCTCCAAGTCCAAAACTTCAAGAGTTCGACTGGAAGCAACAGCGACAGCCAGCATCCCAGCAATCTGATCCCCTGAAAACACAAGCAATAGAAAAAGCTGAGACAGAGACTCAGGGTGCAAGGTGCAAACCAAGTAGTTTTCAAAGTGCAAAGCCTGCATTTCTACGGCAGAAAAATTTGCACGCTCGGGTGGCACTTTCATCCACCGGGGAGCAACCGTCAGCAAATAAAAGTCTCAATATATAACATCTACATCGACCACTATACTTCAGGCAAACACTTGCCTCCTCTAATTAATTGTTAAATAGATTTGTGTCGAACCGTGACACGCAATTAATTTGACAAACATTTCAAGCAAACTCTTGAGCTTATTAATACTGATTAAAAATGGTAACAATATCCATGTATCATGTCCAGCATACACCCATACCTCAAAGCTGCAGAAAATGGCTCACCTAAGGGATTGTAGTCGAGGTTGAGGACCCGTAACTGTGAGCTATGAGCCACGGCGATGGCCAGTCGAGCCCAACCCTGCGTGCTGATGGCTGGGTTGGCACTCAGTGTAAGCTCTTTAAGCCCTGTGCAGTGTTATCGATCGCATAAAACAGCAGTGTTAATTCACCACAGATACGAGCCTGCTGCTAGATTTAAAACTACTACTACAGTATTTTTCATGTGGATATACATTATCCATAGACTTTCATAGTGAATTACACACCAAAGAACACACTCAGAAACAATGAAAAGCTTACACACGGTCTTTATCAATGTTTTATAGTCTAAATGTTAACATTTGGAGCACTTAATCAACAATTTTGCTGTAATTTAACCTAATTTAATACATTTTGTAAAAGCAAAAAAGCCTTCTAGCCCTAGGCTGGGGGCAATTTGACATGTCAAGACAATTTGCACATGTATTCATTCATTTCCCTTAAGTATACATCAGCTGGGGCTAATGCATCATCATCCTCCACATGATAAACTTAATATGGTACAGTTTTAAGGTAAATGCACCCTCCCCCATACCATATATCTTACTTTATATCAACTATTATTCAATAAAAGTGAAGAAAATGTGTTTCAAAAGTGTTTTTCTATATTGACTGTGTGTTCACAGTGACAACGTGCCAAAGCGCTGAGAGCTGTGGAGTTTGGGGAGTTTTGAAGAGAGTGCAGCACAAGTGTGAAAGCAACAAGAATGCATCAGCTTTGCAAAAGATACACATGTCTGGCATGTTAGCATAAGAAAATGGTGCTCTGGTGTAATGATGCAGCCAACTGAAAAATACTGTAATATTTACTAAAACAGTGTATAACGTGACTAACTGTTAACTGTTTTTAAAGGGGTCATGTGATGTTGAACATTATTTTGTTTATTTGGTGTAATGCACCAATGTTTAAGTTGCAAAAAACACATTGTTTTCCACAAACTGTACATTATTGTTTCTCCTAAAACGGGTTGATTTGTACAAAGCTCATCGTTCTAAAAAAATGAGGTGTGCTCTGATTGGCCAGCTATCCAGTGCACTGTGATTGGCCGAAAACCTCAAGCATATGGTGGAAATATTACATCCCTTACCAAAACGTAAAACACATTACAAACGAGGCATTTGTTGCATCCAGTGGAGACATAATGTTCTTGCAGAGGTAGAATTGCTCTACAGCCAGCATAGACTACTCTCCAGGTTTTAAGAGTCAGTCCTCCGTAAATGTGCTGAACACACTCCAATATTTGTGTTCAACTGTTCTGGAACAGTGTTGGAAACACA
>JAUMHI010000054.1:4386874-4406433 GCA_032359435.1 Enteromius unitaeniatus | reverse complement strand
TCCTCAAAAAGGCCTTAAATAATCGTGCATAGATTTAACAAAGTGCTGGAAACCTTACTCACAGATTTTGATCTACTGACATGATAACATCACTTGACATCCTTGATGTGAATCTCTCGATCCACCACATACCAAAGGTGCTCTATTGGACTGAGATCTAGTGACTGTGGATACCAGGGCTGTCCAAACTCTGTCCTGGAGGGCTGGTATCCTGCAGAGTTGAGCTCCAACCCTAATTAAACACACTACATGCTCCCCTAGAGGTTAAGGAGAGGTTTCATGATGGCTGGATACTTTAGTAAAAACATATGACTGACAGTTTATTTTGGGTGACTTCAACTGCAGAGTTGGTGCTGATCAGGAATCATGGCCGACCTGTTTGGGCCAGTTTGGCACAGGCAGAATGAATGAAAATGGGCAGCATTTACTAGAGTTTTGCTGCAACCACAACTTGTGTGTCACCAACACCAAACCACAACACAGAGTGTCCTGGAGACACACCTGATCCAAGCACCAGAACCAGATCAGCCTGATCCTTATCCATTACAAACCATTCATTGGTTTGTAGCAAAATTAGGACTACAGAAGGTTGCATCACACTAAGAAAGGAGGCAGGCCTCGTGTTGACAAAAAAAACACAAGGTCAGGAAAAAGTCCAAGAGTTTAATCAGGTGCTTAAGGTAGCTCTCCAAGATCAAATGCAAAAAAAAAAAAATGCTGAAGAGAGATGGCAGCATCTCAAGGATGTCCTTTACAAATCTGCAATCTCTACATTTGGTAAACGGACGCATAGATCAGCAGATAGGTTTGATGCAAATACAGCGTGCATCTTCCCAGTCCTTATAGGGATTTGGTTTTATACCGGAGCTGTCCTAAGCCAGCAGAACCTGCAAGAGCTGCTAAAAGCAAAGCCCAACAGGTGGCCAGGCGGTCTGCCAATGACTACTGGCTTCAGCTCTGCTCCCAAATCTAACTGGCTGCTGACTCTGGCAATACTAAGGCAATGTAGGATGGTATAAATCAGGAACTTGGACCAACAAAGAACAGAACAGCACCCTTGAATTCCAGCATTGGCGAGTTGATTCATGAACGAGCTAAGCAGACGCAGCGCTTTATGCCAATGAGAATACCATTGCAGAAGAAGCTCTTGATGCTCTAGAACAGGGATCTTCAAATCTAGCCCTGGCGGTCCACTGCACTACTTGTCATCATGACAAAATGAAAGGTACAGTGGTTTTTGATGGGTCAACATCTGAGGAGTTTAGCATTTGAAGTGGAGTGAAGCAAGGATGTGTCCTAGCCCCCATTTTCTTTGGTGTATTCTTCTCAGTTCTCTGATAGCATCCTTCTGGATATGCTCATGAAAGGATATACCTACACACAAGTCTAGACGTCTAGACTATGGCTTAACCATAAATCTCAGGAAAAGGGACAAATAAAGCAACTTCCTGGACAAACTTTATCGAAGTTCTCACCTGTCCACTGATCTTTATATAGATCACTGGATATGCCTTCATGACATCATCTAGAGACATTTACCTACCAGTTTTAGCTACTTTAAATTGGAAGCAGTTGGCAACACTGATTAATTGAAACGTCCAAGCAGGTGTGATTTGGAGCTAAACTCTGCAGAGGAATTGAGTTTGAGACCACTGCTATAAACCCTACGGAGCATAAAAATCTCATCAGATCAGTGATTTCTGAAATCAGACCCACCTGTCTGATCATGCCATGTTCAAACCAGCTTCCTTCCTTATTATGATACTTTATTCCAACTTAGATTGATGTCTACATGCCTAAATGTCACTGCTAGATTGGCTTAGAGATGAGATTGAACCTAATTAAAGTGGCTCCAGAGTGTACATGAACCAACAATATTCCTTAAGTTCATCGACCAGTATGTTAAGTTCAGAGCGGCTTTCTTTAAGCTACACCAAAGTATTTGGAGCATTGACCATGTTTCGGTTTAGCAAAATGTAAATGTTCAGAGAATCAGATACTGTTATGTGCAGTATTAATACAAAATAGTATTGTAGGTATTGTTTAATCACTTTATTTGGAGTCTAAATTCCAAGTATTAAATATATTGTAGCTTGACACCTCTGATCACAAATAAGGACAACAGCTTTCTTTTTACAAGAACCCTTTAAATAAGAAGCTCACATGTAAAAGACAACATAATGAGAGAGGAGGAAACCTTCACCCCCAACCATAGCTTGAAATAGCAGGAATCAGACTGCACCACAATGGCTGGTTAAATATGGATTAGGAAAAAAAAAAAGATTGCATGCACCATAACAATCCTTCTCTGCTTTGAATAAAATACCAAGGTATTTCTACACACTTTGTCTTCTGATCAAGACTTTGCTACCGAATCTTGATAAGACTTTCTTTGACACTGTGAAAATATTGATGCAACAAGATCTAAAAACAGATGTCACTCAGTGATGAACACAATCGGTCCAATCACTGCACTCTGACGGAGCGCAAACAACCAGCTGCATTTAAAGTCAACAGGGTTTTTAAAGAAAAAATATTAGTATCAGCATCTTTAAATAATCCATACATATTCTGAAGAAACCGTTCTATTATTAGCAGGTCATATAGACTGTAACTGTAATGATTAAGACAAGTGTAGAGTGAATGGGATATAGTGTGTGCCTCATAACAGCATGAGCCAAAATGAAGTGAAGCCATCTAGACCTAGAAATACCCTTTTAGGTCTGTATGACAGCATCGGGAACAACATACGAGATACAAATTGAGCTCAAGCCTAAGGCGCTCAACAGAGTCTGCCCAATGATTTAGTTTTGCCCTGACCCTACAAATGTACACCAGCCTTACTGGACTGTTTGCCCAATCCCAGAAGACAAATATATAATCACTGTGACTGTACAACTGCAGCTATTGACTTGATGGTGGCATTCACAACAGCGTTTGCAACAATGGGAACATCTCTGGCCACTCTCTGGATGGGTGGGATGTTGGGTCCTTCCAAGGTATCCAGAATACCTGTAAAGAAAAAACACAACGATGAAGCTTGTAACACAGCAAAATATTGGCTGTGGGTAAGTAGCCTGAGAGCAAAGGTTTTTGACAGTTCCTCATTAAACTTGGCACTAACACTGAAAAGAAATGTTGAGGTTATATTTGGGCTAATATCAGTGGACAGGATTGCACATGTACACATATATGTATAGTAATGCAGACATAAGACTTTGTTAATGCTGCTCAAGCACAGATAAGAATTACAAGCTGAATTGAAAGTTTTGGCCTCATTCTGATGGGCTAAAAATAAAAAGGCCCAAAAACACATACTGTAGGTGCTCAACCGTCTCTAAAAATAGATTTAAGAGGGAATTTCAAGGTCACAATAATGCCTTGAAGCCATTATCACGCACCATCGCTTTCAGTTTGTTGCATTAAATGTTAACTTCTTAATTGTTATCAGTTTGTTTTAATCATTTATAGACCTTTGGTAAGCAATTCAGAGCGGTTCCTTTCTTTAAGTTAGTATTTTGGATTGAACTGCATTTGCCAGGAGAATGATTTATTATACATCAGAGTGTGTTGCAGATATAATGTAGTAATACTGCAATTATGAATGCAATTTTTAGGAGCTTACAACTCTTTGTCTGGTGACTCATGGTAAGACTATTAATCCTTCCTCATGACTACTGCATGCATGTATTAACATGATATGTGTTAGAAAATGTTTAGCATGCATGTTTATTTCTACATTTTAGCGTACGTGCATAAATAATAACACGCATACGTGTTTCCTAGTGTTTATTTAACAATAAAAAGTGATTATATTCACTGAATTTAAATATAAAATGTATTTTGTGAATTACAATGCATGTCAGTTGTTTGGTTATCTCCTCGCGCTCAGGCTCATGCCTTACCTTCAACCATCTTATGGTAAGCAAAGTGCAGGTAGAGCAGAAAGAGCATGTGAAGAACAGCCAGGGTTCCACACAAGATGAGGCGAGGAGTCTGGCCAACAGTACGAGAAATCAGCACAGCCACCTGTGAGAGACACAAGAAGGCAAAGCTGGACAGAGTGTGCGCATACAAGCATGATCTTAGCAATGGTTCATTTTTTCTTTACCATGCGTAGAGTCGAGAATCCTCCGATCACCAGCCAGAGAATGTAGAAGAGCGAGTGGAAGTGGACATTGTAAGTGATGAAAAGGACCATACAGTGGCCAAAGAGACCATAACCCTGAAAACAAAGATAATATAAGACGCTAAAGTATGATGTGAGCATGCCATATACTCTCTTCGAGGTACTTACCAGCAAAGACAACATCTGCAGCATGGTAATCTGAGCGTTGCACAGGTACGCAAGGAAATAGATGAAGGAGGACACTCCCAGCCAGTATCCAAAACACGTTCCAATGGCAGTTCCCATCAGAGTGCCCTCTCTCTGTTTCAACAAATCAAAAGGTTGATCATTAAAAAGGACAAAACAGTTCACAATGTGTGGAAAATTACTTACAATAACAGTTCCTGACGTCTTCATGCCATGGAGCAGAATAGCCACCATGCTGAACACCAGCATCATTGGTCCATACAGCTCTCCAGCAACTTTCTAGTTTAAAAGATTAAAAAAAATCTCCTTACATCTGCTTTTCTAATTAGCTTGCAACAAAATATATTCGCTTACACACTAAATCCCTATTCAATAATAAGCAAGACGATCATTTAGACCTTTTACTTGCCGATACTATAAAGTTGTTGCTTATTGCTTACAACGATCTTACCTGCGGAAAGTTGATCATTCGGACTGGGATCAAGGATTCGACCAATCTGTGGATCAAGCAGTGGGTTAATTGTGGGAGATTCAGGGATGACGCTGAGAAAGCCTGACTTGCATCTTACCTGTTTCTGACTTGATTAGGCTCCACATCGAAGTACGGCCGGAGAATGTCAATATTGGCATAAAGATTAAAGGCTTTTGAGGCCTGTCTTTTTCCTGCCTGCCATACCTGTGTGGATACGAGATGTATCAGTACTCTTATCCGCACAAAGCTACAATCGTATTTGCACGTTATGTTCACGTTCACAAGTAGCTCCTAGCTCACCTCGTCAGCAACCTGTCTGCCCAACTGTCCCTTCAAGCCCTTCATCCCGAGGAACTCTCCATATTCTCCGTTGTCCTCCTCCGTAGCTGCTGCCTCGGCCGTCACCTCCTCCTCCTCCTTCATACGCTGGTGCATCTCCCCCATATCCTCAAAGCTGGAACCAGAGGTGTCGTCCATATTCTCCATGTCTATCACCGCTGAACCGCTGCCCTGGGGTCAGAACAAACAGGGTGTTTTTTTAACATAAGGCCATAATATGTTACAGAATGTAATTACGGTATAGCATTTTTATATGTTTACTAAAAATTAAGATATGTCATAAATACTAAACAATAATGTTTTCCACAACAGCTATATATATATATATATATATATATAAACACTTGCTCCAGTACTATAAGTATTCTAACCTGGTATACTTAAAGTCTACTAAATTACTTAATGCACTTTAATTCTGCAGAAGTAGTACTGAAATACAATTATATATACGTGTGTGTTTTTAATTGTATTTATATATTGCATAGAGCTAAAGTGGACACTTTCAATATTTTGCATTTAAAGTACAATATTATTTAAAAATCAAACACATTAAAACACATTTTGGACTTAACATTAACTACACTGTGCACAATTTCTTTTGATGTCAGTAAGTGTAAGGTTATCTGTCTGTAAATATGTTAACAGATTTGAACTATATTTAGTATGAAATAAATATTTTGTTTTTTTTACTAGGGTATAACCGCGTATTTCAAGCATTCGAGGTCAGGCAGCATGTGCTTTATTAACAGCAAAAGAATAGTATGCTACAATAATAATGACAAAATGATGTGAAAATACCTGGATAATGTTGTCATCGAAACTACCCCATGGTTCCGTATTCGTGTTTGTGCTTCCTTGAGATGCAGACATTGTTCAGCACTAACAGAAACAAGAACAGTCAGATTTCTACAGTTTCAACACGCTGCTGTCTACAGTTTGATTCTGGAGCTCATTGTAGTGAAGCATTAAAATGGTTTATGCGGATTATTTTGCCAGCTGTAAAGCGCTGGGGTAATCTTTTGACGTAACGACGAGGAAATGTCTGACGTTACTTCCGCTAAACACAAATAAAAGCTCAAATCTAAATGTCCGCATTTTTTAGTATTGGTATAAAAGCCTATATATTAAGTCGTATTTAACCACATAGATGTTACCCGTAGATAGATACACCTATATGGATGTTACCTACAAAACCTTCCCGTTAAAAGTGACAACAACTATTATGTCACGTCAAAATAAAAGTCGTGTGACGTGTGTGGTATTGTTTCTCATTTTATTTCATATTGTGAAATAAAATGTTTTATTATTTGTTTGCGCTTCTGAAATAACAACTAAAATGAAATAAAATAAAGTGGAGTGGGAAGAAGAAAGCATTTTTGTTTTATTCTTTATTAACAAAATGTTAATGCTCAGCATTCAACTTCCGTCCACGCATGCATATTAAACTCTCCAGGCATTATATTAAAATCTTTAAAATATAAAAAATATTTAGATTCACTCGTTTATATTATTTGTTTTTAACCGGCCACTAGATGACAGCGCTGCAGTTGAGCCTGTCAGAGTATCGCGAGATTCCGGTATCGCGTGATTTGCGAATCACTTTGACATTAGCCTCGCTGGTAGCGTAGCGCGTGAGGGGACGCGGCGCTGCTGTTTTCGCGGAAGCCTGTTATATTAACACCAGTTTCGTTTCCAAACAAGATCGCCAGCTAGTCCAGGTATGCATACATCTAGTCTATATAACGGCATGTTTGATTTGTTAAATAATTTAACTTTTAGCTAACGCGGCGTCGGAATGTTAATCTGGGTTCGTGGAGGTGAGTGCGCGAGCTCACTATTTCTTACATATGAGGCCTTCTTCTGTATTATTACGGTGATATATTTAAGATATATATATATATATATATATGTGTGTATACTTAATCTGAGAATGGTTTTAAGAAATGTATATATATATATATATATATATATATATATATTTATGAGTTGATATCAGTTCAGCGTGTCCTCGGGAATGTGACCCGTGAAGGGGGCTAGAGACGGGCGCTCGGTGCGGTGTGTTTTCAGTGTCCGCGTCACAGATTTAGTCTTTTGCGGTTTTATGCGATTTGGATAAAGTGTAAGCTTTGGATGTATACTAAAGTTGCGTAATATTATCGGGATTTTCCCTCATTGTAAGCAGTTCTAGGTTTGGGAAGGTTTGTGGATGGCAGATATAGATAAAAACAATCATAAAATACATATCATTAAGTTATAAAACCATAAAAAGGTTGTTTATGAACGCGTCGCCTCCATCTGAGGATTGCTTTATTCTCAAATGGGGTTTGATCTGTTGACACACGTCTTTGCTGCATTGTTTATCTTGATTTCCGCTGCTGTAGTTGTAATTTTCACTAACATTGTCTCTAATGAAATGACTAATTGGATATGGTGATTAAATGTGCATGTTAATTTCAGTTTTGACATTTTTACTCGCTGTGAGGTGTTGAAGTTCAAGTTCTAGGTCTGAAATCAGCACGTTTGCTGTTATTTTAAGACTTTTTACAGAAATGTAAGCATTTAACTGAAGACTCGGTTCCTTCTTTTATGTCGCTTATGAAACATCACCAGGCAGTGTGTGTGTGTGTGTGTTTCAGATCGTGCTGTGTGTGTGTGTGTGTTCAGTGCTGTGTGTGTGTGTGTGTGTCGGGTCGCTTTTGGGAGTCATCGAGTGCACTGTGTGTCAGTCGAGGGCCCCTGTGAGTGGGCCCCGGTGTACGTGCAGAATCAGTCGGCGCTCGTGGAGGCAGAGAGAGGCGGCGCTGCTTACGTCACGGTGACGTCACCGCGGGCCGAGGAAAAGATAACCCGAGAGAACAATCAGACTTTCATCTAATCACGATAAACGCACTAATCGGCGCACTTGGATTACGCTATCGCTTATCACGAGGTACGAACCGAATTTAAGTTAGACGTGACGTGTTAAATAACCCAGATGTAACAGTTAAACGAAATGGCTTTCCATAAAACCAAAGACTAGCATCTGTAATGTTGGATCACGTGCAATAAGCAAAGCATCATGTACCTGACAGGTTTTCTAAATACCTTAATATTTGAAGATTACAGTATTCTGATATTTATTGTGCATGCTACAGTGTTTGGTTTTAATTGAAGTATATTGTTAGTTTCTTGTTTTAATTGAGATGTTCAGCATGTTCCTCTGGTATATTATGATTGTGGTATCCATGCATGCAGAGAATACTGTTTTTGTGTTTCTTGAAGATGTTTCTGAATTGGGTTATTGGCTGACATTACATAAAACGTTTATATTGTGCTTCAGTCAGTTAAAATAAAAGCTGTCTGAGCTAAGATACAGCTTAAGAGCTGCACGAAACAGTTGTTCTAATGGGTTTTTTGTTGGGACAGGTTTGGCTTTTTGCTCAAACTTTCCAGGAATCTCTGTATTTTGCCCTTGAGATGCTGTCAGCTGTGTAGTATTGATACCTGGCGTGTAGCTCTAAATTTGGCAGGCACATATCGTCTCTGACACACGGAGACGTTCGTGTCTGAGTTTACAGGAAAAAGGCCACAGCTGATGTAGTCTGATACGGGTTTAAAGTTTAACAGTGCAAACATTTTACTGAGTGTGAGTTTTTTCACCACCGAATATAATAATAACCCTAAGGTCTCTGAAACTATAGTGTTTGCGAGTCATCTTTTATACCATACTGAATTAAAAAGTATTAAATTGACATAAATGTTGGAAGCATAACTGTTTTCTTTTCCCTGGCTTTAAATATTGAAATGCTATTTATTTGAAAAACGATTTCTATTTATGTCTAAAAATATATTTAAGCTTTGATTTATTATTATTAAGATTATGAGAAGCAAAATCAGTCAAATGTATCTTCACTTTTAATTGTTACGCTACACAACACAATTTCTTAATAAAATGGTGGAAGTTGCATTAAATGTGTTACTGTATGTAATATTTACTAAAACTGGTTATTAACTAATAGGCCAATGTTCACTGTTTCTTAGTCGAATGTCTATATATATATTTAAGAATTAAAAATATATATTTAAAAATTAAATATATATATATATATATATATATATATTTAAAAATTAAATGTATATATATTTAAGAATTAAAAAATATATATATATTTAAAAATTAAAAAAAAAACTATATATATATATATTTAAAAATTAAAAATAAATATATATATATATATAACTAATTGCCACAATAATATTGCCACCATAAATGTAAACAAATTGAAGAACTGAAGTGAAATTATGCCATATTTACAATAATTATTTATGTCGTCCCAAACCTGTATGGATTTATTTCTCCTGCTGAATATTAGAGTCATATTATTGTTACTATTATTTGGGACATCGATGGCATTCCTAAACTGTTTGGTTGATGCCATTTCAAAGGATGGTCATGTCCGTGTGAAGCAGAGCGGACTGAGCTGGATCTCACCTGGCGTGTTTTGTTTGTCAGCAGCATGTCACCCGTGGGGCAGAAAGAGAAGGCTGCCCTCAGGCAGTGCGTCCAGGCCCGGGCCCAGCTGGAGGAGGCTATCGTCGGGGTCATCAAGGCTGAAGTTCAGCTTAGGAGCAACTCCAGAGAGGTGAGACACAGCAGTTTTTTGTTTGTTTGTTTTGATATGAAGTACTGCCCTATTTTTAACCTTTTATTTCTACGCTTAACTCTTAAATCATGCTCGTGTTATTAACGGTTTAGTATAAACATCATTTATCTTTTTTCACCACCTTAATCGTTCTTCTAGTGGGTGTGAACGCTGACTGGCTTCATAATGCGCTTTAACTTCATTTAGTACACAATGTGGTGATATTTTCTTGTTTGTGTTATAAACATAAGCAAACACGTGTCATAATTTGTCACAAGCACAGGTAATAATTACTATTTATATGCAGGCAGTCTAAAAGGAGTAGGGCTTACTAGACCACAAGCTCAGATGTTTAAACAATTGAGAAATTGTCTGGAATAGTTTGTAGGCAGGTATATAGGATTTAGACTCATTCGCTTAAGCTTTATTGAGAAACCTCAGTGGGTTTTCCCATAATCCCTCAAAACAGCTGCATGGATCGGAGTGTAATAATGTTTCTCTGTTTTAAATGAACAAGGACACTGTTTCTATTATTGTAGACCTCAGGTTGTTGCAGGCTGTCCTTCTCAGTGGTTTTGGAGGAGGGACGTCTTACTCACCACAGCAGGAGTTTTAAAAGCTGCTCGGCATCCCAAGGCTTTCATAGACTCACTCGTATCTGCCTCTGCTCGCTCACAGGTGAAGTCTCAGCTGCACAGCTGTATCAGCAGACATCTGGAGATCCTTCGCTCTCGTGAGGTCTGGTTGTTGGAGCAGATTGATCTGGTGGAGCAGCTCAAAGGAGAAGCTTTACATCAGCAGCTACAGCAGCAGCATTTGGTGAGCATTTTCAGTTTGAAGTAGTTCTTGTGATCATTTGTACGTTGTTTATGCAGAAATGCCGGTATCGTTTCTTTTTAAGTTTTAGTATTGGCTTACAGTCAGTACAAATACTTTTGAGATCTGTGTAACAAAGCGACGATTCTGAGAAATGTTCTGATCTAAATATTGACTCTGAAACTAAAGGAGAAGTGAAGCTGTTCTGCTAGAGTTACCGTAAAGCTGAGATGATAATTGTTCTCTCGTGATTTCTTGCAGCTTAAAGGCCAGTTTGACATCCTCATTCACCAGCTGGAATATTCCAGTAGTAACCACCTCGCCACCCAGCTCACCAACTGCCTGGAAAAGTAAGAACCAGACCCACTTTTCTAGAATGATTTAGTTTTGTGTGTTAAATTACTGTTTACATGTCTACATGTAACGTAGTGCGAATCTACAATCATTTTAGCCGCTATAATGTCTATGTGTATGATGAAAATAATGGGTTTAAAACTCAACTTTTGTCATTCCAGGCTGTCTTCTCTCAATCTGACTCCTGACGAAACCCCAGAGATGAGTTTCCAAGCAGATGCACGCAGCTTGCGCCAGGCTATCACATCCTTTGGGACCATTTCTACTCAGGTTTGTGGAATTGCTGATTTGCAGTCTTGGACATGAAGGCTCGTGGATGATATAGATTAATAGCTGTACAAAAGTAAGAAATTAAAACGGACTAAATCTCAGTATTGAAGTGGATCAACAAGTTAATCAAAGTGCATTTTGGTTTTGATCCACTTGACTACTGTATATCTGACTATATTTAATTTTTGTCTACATTTTGACCGAACCTCCACTATGGCCAAGTAGATTAAAACCGTTTAATGCAAGAACTATGACAGCCAGAACTTTCTTGATCCATACCCTAGCTATAAAGAGAGCTGTGCACCCTTACCCAAAGCATCTGTATTCATAACTCTTCTCTGCTGCAGCACTTGGAGACCTTGAGCTCTTCTGAGAGACCATGGCTTCTTCAGGACTGCCCAATTTCTTCCAAGAAACAGGTTTGTTTTTGATGTCACACATGAATCATGTAGCTTCCTGCTCGTTGATTTGCATCCAAAGTAAAACGCGCATCTTGTTTACTTAGAAATTAGATCCTGAATGGGCCTCACCTCTGGCTGAGTGGCTTCTAGGAAACCGTTCAGTAAGCAGTGCTCCTGTAGGACATCACCTCAGCACAAACCTCCAGGACTGGCTGCTTGTTTCCAAGGAATCTCAGGTAAAGTGTTTATTTTATTTATTATTGTGATTATAGTCTGCTTTAAGAACACATTTTGTGAGAACAGTTGAATGATTCACTTGACTGTAGTTAAAGTGCTACTGCTTTTAAACTTATGCATTCAGAAAATGACACACTGAGTTTATTTTCATTTCCACTTCACAGGAAGAGCGACAGTTACCCGCCTTTGACTTCCAAAAAGCTTGGGGCCAGCTTCAAGACCTGGAGTCATGGCTTCATAAGGAGAAATCGCCAGTTCGTGAGCGAACCTGCAGTGGAAGCTCAACCTTCTCGATTGAGATGATCGAGGAAAGCGACCTAAATCTAGATGAGGAGGAAGTTGAAGACCAGCAGGACAAATGGGTTGATGCTATTGAGGAGGAAGAACTCGGCAAGTGGCTCTTCAGCCCAAGCCCGGTCAAGCAAGATACAACCAGCCAGGTGTCAGATGCTGACCGCTTCAAGCAGATCATCAAACCCTTTTACGAGAGCTTCTCTTCCAGTGATTGGCTACCGAAATCCGACTGCAGCTCTTGCTGTGCCACACGCACCACTGCTGTGGAAATCGAGAACCTCGGAAAGCTCAAGTGCCTAAAGACTCCACCCTCATCCCCTGACAGCACTCCGGAACCCATCGAGATGTGGCTTCACAAGACCATCCCTATCGAGACCACCTGCAAAGCCAACGAGACCTGTGCCAGCTATGCTCAGTGTGTGTGTGACGACAACTGTGGAAAAGAGGCCCTCAGTGCTTGGCTCCTCAAGAAAGAGGGTCGAGATAAGAATGGAGTTCCTGTCAATAAGAGCGCCACAAATAAAGCTTCCAGCCAGCAGCAGAAGGTTCAAGCCATTCTAGAGGCCTGGCTACACCCGAGCAACAGTGCCAAGTCCCCTGGCCTGACGTCCCTCTCGGCCTGGGTGACACCATACATCAAAACCTCAGACTCTGAGACCTCTGTCCAGGAGCCTTTGCAAAACTGGCTTTCGCCAGCGGTGAAGCACATAAGCACAACCACTGAGACGCCAAAGAGCGAGAACAAGAAAGAGCAGGACAGCAAAGACATCGAGGAGGACAAATGGCTTCTACGCAAACGGGCCAGTGCACAGGTGAGGCTGATTTCTGTTGCTGCAGAATGGAAACCGATTAAAGGGATAGCTTAGCCAAAAAAAATGGAAATTGACATCAATGTTGTTCCAAACCCATATGATTGGTAAATGCAAATAAAGACCATTTAAATGAACTTTACACAATCAAAACTTTGCCTAAAAAGGTTTTATCAACCAACTTATTTCAAAACTATTCATGTATAAACATTGACCCATTCAAACACATCAAATATGGTAAACACAAACTCATGTTTGGGTGACTTTCACAATGTCTTATGAACGTTTTGAAGAGTCAAAGTTTTGGTTGGTTGGACTTTCAGTAAAAGGAACTGAAACTTCATGTTTCATTTAAAATCCCTTTTTTTGAATTTCAATAAATGCAAGTCATAGGGCATGGATGACAGAATTATTTCTGATCCAACTGTCCCTTTAGAAACCAACTCCAGTTTTCCAAACATAGTATTAGGGTTTGGAAATGTCAATACACATATACTTCATAGCATGTTTTCCTGTGGTTTGTTTAGGAAAGACTAGGCCTACCCACAGTATGTGACCTGTTTTCATGTATGAAGCTCAATGGAGATAAAGAGAAGTGGCTACATCAAGCAGCTACACAGGTGAGAAACAATAACACGCATGAAAGTTTATGGAAAACGTAGACCAATTTGTTCTGCGTTCAGAGAAAGTGAAACCATTTTCTCTTCTCTCTTTCAGATATGAAACATCCATTGGCTTTTGGAGATCGCCTCAAGCGCTATTTAATCGCAGATTATTGCACAATATATTTTTCTTCAGTGCTCTTGAGGAATTCATTCTCTCTGTAACCTTCTAAAGATCTAAAGATGATTTGAACTAAAAGTCCTGTCCAGGAGGCATGGAATCACTTGAGGAAGTGTAAATGCAGGGGGAATTACTGCCATTTTGCCCTTTTAGTGGCTCAATGCAGTTAAATTCAAGTAAATGTGGGGGAGGCCAGTGTGTTTTTATTAGAGTTCAGTAATGTGGTTTAGAAATCACGAGGAAATGGACTAGATTGGTGCTTACAAAACAAATCTATTTTACTTTTGTTCCCTATGGAGGCATAGTGAGAAGGGGAAAGAACTGAAATAATAAATCTATATTAATTTTAATCACGCACAGTTACAGCTTTTTACCCATGTTCCGAATCTCAACTAAAGAAGAGTATGACTTCCTGCATCATCAGTTCTGTGAATATATATATATTTATATAGATTTTACTATTTTCTCAAGCATAGATTAAGCTTTCTTTGCCGTTTATTACTTTTATTTCAAGGATTTTATTACTTTAATGTCAGCCAAACACAGCATAACTTCTGTTATTGAAACCTCCAGAAATCTGAGAACTCGTGCCTGACATCGAATGTGTAGCAATGCTTTGCTGTCAGTTTACCTCCTGTACATGTGGAAATCAATCCACCAAAGTTCAGCGTTTCTGCTGTGTCAGGGGCTACAGCAGCCGATGTTTGTCGTGTGGTCTTTGTGTTAGGCTCAGAGTTGTGGTAAATGTTTAGTATAGAATCACTATAGTTCTTTTTCAATTGAATTGCTCCTAACAACTGGTACTGCTTGAAGCCTCTCACCCTTTGAACATACAAGACAAGGCTGCATATTCAAAATTAAACTGCTTTTAATTTAATTTCATCATCACGTTGTGTCATGTACCAATCTTTCGCTTAGTAATGGACCAAGGACTTGTTACATAATTAACAGTGCTGAAATCTTTTTTTTTTTTTCTGTCAGCATGTGCCAGTGTTGGACTGCAATATTGCACTCATGTAGGTTAATCGCAAATATTGCTTACATGATCTCTAATGCTTTGATTATTGTGAACTAAATAAAAGTACATAAAGTCACTGATTCTGAGTGTCTGCTTCCTCACACAAAATAGCAATTTAATGGTCAAAGAAAGAGGAACCTAAACACAAATAAAATGCCATATAAACCTCATTTCCACAACATCTCAGCAGACTTAACTTTTAATAAACATTTAGCTCTAGTTTCATACATTCCGGTGTACCCAAGTATCATTCCATACATTCATAATCGGCCAATAATACAGCAAGGAATTTGAGTAAACCCTCATTATCTGTATCTGCTGCAAAGGTTTGTTCAAACACGTTTTAAATTAGTTTTACAGACTGCTGAATGTATTACAAATACTAAACAAGCAACAGTGGCTACACTATTTGGTATTTCAACCATTATACTTAAATCGCATCCAAAAAGTTTGTTTTCATGTAATATATGCATGTGTATTGTATGCATTATCCCGTACTTAATATACATCTGTTAATCTAGAAGCTACATTAATGTACACTATCAAATGAATAGTTGAACATATTAAATATCAAATGATATATGTGTCATAAATTTAAAGCCTGAAAGTGTGGTTTATTTAAATCTTAGTTTTAAAGTTAATGGACATTGAATTCAAAAGGAAGTGACTATGTTTGGTATTTTAATTTGTGGATGAATCTGTGTTTTGCCAGACTCTTCAGTAGCGGGTAGGAGAACTTCCCTTCAGATGGTCCCAGTTATTGTAGAGAGCATAGAGTCCAGAAAGCGTCAGCCCAACCAAGCCCCCCCGAGCTGCCCCCCGCAAACCTCCTGCAACAAAACACAACTTTAGGAAATAAGTGAAAACAAGAAACACCAGTTCCTCTTCTCCTTAAGTTGCACTCATCACTCTCACCAAATTGTGTAATAACGCTTAACTTCTTTTTCCTCAGCTGCTGTTTATAAAGTCTCCTCACTCACGAGAATCCAAACCTTACAATACTCTTAAAAAATAAAGGTTCCAAAAAGGTGATCGGTTGAAACTCACAAGACGCAAGATAAAATGACAAAGACTCATTTATTCCATCCAAGGTGTTAAACTACAATAATATTTTTGGTTCAGTACCAGCCGTATCTAGTCACTGACCTCCACTGACAGTCTTACAGAGTAAAACAGATAGAGATGAGCTTAACTTCAGCCTTGCCCAGAACATGGAGAAGAGCGATAGTGCTTTGAGAAGTGCGAGGACTCCACACCCACCATGTGTTCAGGCTTGATATGAACGAGTGAATGTGAGTCAGTGAGAGCCCACCCATCACACAGAGACCAAAGTCTTTAAAAAAAAAAAAACTCTTGGAAGGACTCTTCCTTCTAGACATGTTGCTTCTGTTAATATTAAACAGAAATGCCCCCAAAAATGTACTGTATGCATGTCAGAACTGCTTTTATAGCACCATTATGATCAATGCACTTTTCAGCTTGTAAATATGTTGACACATGACTATGAGACCTGAGATAACAAAAGATCTGAATGGTTTGAACTCTTATCTGACCCTTAAGCCCTGCTTTTTCAGCAGAGTAGTAGGCAATGTGCTGAATCATCTCAATGTCCAGGAACTTCCCTTCTAAGAACGATGGGAAATTATTTTGTGGCATCCCAGCAAAACGAGATTTCCTATTATATATCTCCACAACAAATCTTCTCTTCTAAATGTATTCGTTCCACAGCTACAGGAAAACACCTGATGGGTAATTCTGTTACTTCCTTACAGGAACAATGACATTTAGGGTTTATAACCAACCACTTAATGGCCTTAAATGACCTAAATTTAAGTTTTGTTTTTTACCGAAGTATGAATGTTTTTTTTAGTGCAAACAAGGTTCCTTTTCTTTCCAAAAAAAGAACATCTCTGGATCTTTCCCTTCAGTCAGCTGACAAGAGGTGTTTTGGTTTTCTTGCTTCTTGAAGATAACACAGTGCGATAAACATATTAGAGATGATCTACCTGGAGATTTGTAGAGGACACCAGTCAAGGTTCCTGCAGCAATCGTGTTGAGGTCGTCCTCAGCCCCTCGGGCTTTCTCTGTGATCACCCCAAACGCACTGTACAGAAGAGCTGAACACAAAGTACACCATCAATATAAATCAATACACAGAGGTTAGCTCTCTGCATTATTATAAAAAATACTGAAAGTAAAAATACCCTTATATTTCAAATAAGCTTTAACCAAACAAACAAAGTTAGACAATATTTATTTTGAGGTGGCAGGAGGCTGAATTTGGGCCACTCACCCAATGAGCCCAGTGTGTTTGCCCATGTGGCACCTTGGCGGGTCACCATATTCAGGATCCTGAATGGGAGAGAAGAATGGAGATTAAGAGTCACAATTGACCTAATCACTAATGACTTTTGTTCCCAAACATCCAGCCAGAAACAGAGGTGTTTTATGCCAACGACACCCAATTGAAATACACAAGTCATCCAGGGGCTCTGTAATATTACAACAGTCTATTAACAGAAAGCCTTTGTGCAATTAAACACAAGCATATTTTTGCTTCATGACACATGAATTAGCTGCTGGGCGTTCAAGGCCGACTCCTTCAATAACAACTTCCTTGACCTGTGTCAGTCTTCAAGGAAATACATTATGACAGGGTAATCAAAACACTTTTTCACCCAAACATCCTAGAAGTCAGTGTCGTCTTGCACGTAACGGCAGTAGAGCGGCAGACTTTGGCTTCACCGTGTTTATATAACTTGTAAAGAACAGCATGTAAACACGCTTTAATGCAGCCTTGACCGCATGATGCTTCACACAGGTGTGTACACACAGATGTATTTGAGCTATTGATTTAAAACAGCTGCCACAACTTTATTGATAACTAAAAAAAAACAAACAAACATAAAAATAGAACTTCTATGAAAAAATAGGGTGTTTTTGATTGAAAATGTCAATGCCTAGCAGTGTATTCACATTTAGTAATATGAAAGAAAACAACGTTTAAGCAGTAAAGCTGAATTTTGTTGCTCAAATCCTTTATTCAGGTCTGTAACAAACATTGTCAAAAGAGGAAGTGTGTCTTAATCACAAGTCTTGAAATCAGCTTGCCTGGCCACATTCTTTATATGTGTGCATATATATATATATGTGTGTGTGTAGATATATATATATATATATATGTGTGTGTGTGTAGATATATATATATATATGTGTGTGTGTGTAGATATATATATATATATATATATATATCTACACAAGTTTGCCCAGAAAGAATTTTCTCATGACAATAAAAACTGTCCAGGCATTTGTTTTATATGTTAGTACTGTAATAGTGATTTTTGGCCTATACAACACCTTATAAACATTTTGGCCATGCCTGTATTTAAAAGGGTACAGGTACTAGCAGATTAAGGTGGGATTTGGCATTCAGTGAAACAATAGCTTTTTGTTTTCGGTCTTTTTCTCCGATTTGTGATGTCACAAGCACTATGAAACCCCCGAAACTGTCCGCACCACGATTTGAATTCAAAGGAAAAAATGCATGTGACTCTGGTTTTAGTGAAATGTGGTGCATCACCACAAACCAAAGGAAATCTGAGACGGAAATGCTCAAACTGGTTTATCTGCCTATTCATGAATCTTGCTCCACTGACATCACGGAATAACCCTATTGTAAGTTACCTGACCCCACCTTTACCAGGAAATTCACTTCTACTGTTTCTGTTCCTACGACAGGAATAGTGCACACTGCAGAGAACACTGCCCTCTGCTGGTTTACTGTTAATGAGAGCAGGCAAGGTGTGGAAAGATGTGAAGCGCAGTAATAGAACCATTAATGTATGCAGTGGTAAATCCTGTTTAACCTATGGGAGAAAAGTCATTAGAGACATACTATAGAAGACCATTTCCGCAAGAGATGGAAAAAAAGCATGCTTATGATGATATGATAAATGTTGGAGTTATGAGATTCTAAATTCAAATTTTTACAACTATGAGACAAAGAGAAGAAAAGATAAAAACAGGAAAAATGACGACAACATGCTTAAACTGTGAGAAATTAAGAATATTTACTTTTTATGTTCTAATGACTTTATCTCATCATTTCCTGACATGAGGTTTTCTCCTTATTAAATAAACGCCAATAAAAACCTTATATCATTTTTTCTTATTTATAATGTCTTCAAAATTATGAGATGCTAAGAAACAATCATTAAATAAAAGGTTGAAATTGGGGTTTTGACCCTTAATTTGACTATTCTAATTCTATTCTTAAAAATTTCATTATTTGTATGTGTGTGTATATTTATTATGTATATAGAAACACACACACATACAGTATATATATATATATATATATATATTATAAAATATTTACGTGCATATCCATTTATAAATTTATTTTATATTACATATAAATATATAAAAAAATGTCTGTAATATATAAATGCATTTCTTTGCACATACATAATAAATACACACAGTATGCACACATTTATTATGCAAATAAAAACTTTCATATTGGATGCAATTGACACCATTGTATATATTTATATAAAGCTCTCTCTTTAACTTGTGCTATTCTTTTTCTGGTCTGTTTTTTTTTTATTATTATCTACAGTGCGTACGGAAAGTATTCAGATGCCCTTAAATGTTTCACTCTTTGTTATATTGCAGCCATTTGCTAAAATCATTTAAGTTAATTTTGTCCCTCATTATTGTACACACAGCCCCCCATATTGACAGAAAAATACTGAATTGTTGACATTTTTGCAGATTTATTAAAAAAGAAAAACTGAAATATCACATGGTCATAAGTATTCAGACCC
>JAUMHI010000054.1:4368367-4386774 GCA_032359435.1 Enteromius unitaeniatus | reverse complement strand
AAAAAGCCCCGACAGTGTGATCAGGTCTTGTATTACGCTGGGGCTTTTTTTTTTTGCGATAACTACCGGCTGCCTCTACATTATCCCTTACTTAAATGGGAGGGTTATTTTATTGCATTTACATGCTTTAATATGTCACGTTTATCAGCTGGAGTGCCCACAAACTCCAGTAGAGTGCACTTCACCACTCCAAACTGTATCTGCTCACGAGTCTGCCCCGGAAACTGTGTCTGAAACCTCACCAGTTCGTGAATCTGGTCCTGTACCGCTGGAGGTACTGGCCATTGATCCCTCGAAGGTCCCGCTGGCGGGAGTCGGTTTACACCGTAGATCCCTTGGAGGGTCTGTCAGTGGCTGCACTGGCTCTAGAGGTATTGACAAGTGCCATAGGTTCACCGGAGTTTCCGCCGGTGGCTGAACAACCCCCAGAGATATCGTCTCCGGCTGTAGATTTCCTGGAGGTTCCACCGGTAACTGCACTAACCTCAGAGGTGTCACCAGGTACCGTAGACTCCATGGAGGTTCTACCAGTGGCTGCACAAGCCACAGAGACCTCTCCTCTGGCCGTAGATTATCTGGAGGTTCCACCGGTGGCTGCTCAACCTCCAGGAGAGTCGGTTGTTGCTGTGGATTCTCTGAAGGTTCTGCTGGTGGCTGCAAAACCACTAGGGGTATCGGTTTGCTCCATAGAACCCCTGAAGGACACCTGCCAAATCTGGTCCCATCCTGCCATGGAGGGCCATCACTAGAGTGTGATACTCCCCCGCCACAACTATGGAAGCCACCTGTGAACTCTTGCCATGCCCAGTCCCAGCCATCGGGGTCGTTAATTCCTCATCTTGACCTTACACAGCCATTAAAGCCTCCTTTGAACCCTCGCCTTGTTACGGCTAAGGAAGCCACATCTGAGTCCTTGTCACATCTAGGTACAGCCAAAGAGGCCGTTGAGCTCTCGTGTCAGGTTTATCAGCTGGAGTGGCCATGAAGTCAAGTAGAGTTACTGGTGTGTTATATGTGTGTGTGTTAGCGCTGTCTGTGTTTCTGTTATAATTTAGGTCTCTTATTGTGAAGTTTTGGTTACCGATTGTCTCTGTGCTCACCTGTCCCTCAGCTCCCCTGTAGTTCCCATGACAACTCATTAGCTCCTCCCCCTTGTTTTAACGCATTGTGTCACCTTTAGAAGCTGTCTGTGCTTGTAGCCTAGCCGCTGAGTATTGAGTGTTTACCCTCGTACAGTGTTTCCCTGTGTTTGCTGCTTTCTTGACCCTGCCTGTTTGACCATGCCTTTTAATAAAGCTCTGCATTTGGATCCGCCCTTGTCGCTCCCCTTCATTACATAATATAAACACAATATTAAAATATGCATGCTTTTCCAAGTAGAAGAGACCAAATATTGATTATTGATAATCCTACACTTCAGATTTTTGTGATCTCAAATCTAATTAAACTAAAGCGTGGATAAAAAAGTTAAATAGTGAAAGATAAAACTTTTTTTTTTAAAATAGATCGATAAATAGGTAGATAGATACTCCAGAATGTATGAATATACAGTATTTCTTTGCATATTCACAATGCATATTGTTTAAATATGACTCGTTTTGTCAATGAAAACCGGTATTAATAATAATTTAACCTCAGGTTGCTCCAGTGGGACTCTCTGTAATTATACTATAGACAGCTATGAGTAAAAGCATCTGCAATATGATAGACAATTACATAATAATTATATACAGACAGCAGTAAATACTTGAAAGAAAATTGACTGTAACCCACATGTGATTTAGAGTAAATAATATACAGTATATTACTGAAACATACAAATGTAAACACAATTAGTGCACCTAATTAGTTCACATTGTAAATGTAAATCTGGGCCTTATGAGAAAAATGGCTCTTTTATTTTAATGTATTTTATTTATTTAGTGGATGGTGGTGTTATTTCACACAGGAGTAAAATAGAAAACACTTATTGCTTATACTGTATTTTTGATTTAAATACAACACAGAAATCACTTAAAATATAAAAAAGGACCATCAGGATGTGGAACAGCCTCATTTTCTAAATGTTTTCTTAAATATATGCACTCTCAGAAATAAAGTACAAAAGCTACTTTTTCCAAAAGGTACATATTAGTTCTTAAAGTGTACATATTTGACCCTAATAGGTACAAAAGTACCAGTGACAGCTTTTTATTTAAAGGGATCATCTCTGATTTGTATGCATCATAATGGAAATGCTGTTGTTAAAAAAGTTGAGGGAAGGTCTTAAGATCAGAACAGCTTCTTTTGTAAACTAATAATGAGAGCAAGCAGTGTTTTAATTATCATTTGGTGGGTTTATGTTGCACACGATGAGAAATCGGCTTCCTTCAAAGCATCATGTCTGCTTTAATTAGCAGATGAAGTAGCTCGTTTTGCTCCTCATCCTCCCTTCTGAGCTCTGTGGGATGCAGTGCTGTCTTCTCCTCCAACCACATCATAATTGACACCCCCTCTGCCTTCAAGCTGAGAGGAACCAGAGAGGAGGAACGAGAGCACAGAAAACAGTGTCCCGCGGCCCAGTCGTGAGATCCGCGAGCACAGCCTCTTTCTCTTCTCGCACAAACAAACACTTTCATGGCTCAAAACCCGACGGCGACTCAAGATGCGATTTCTACAAGCAAACAGCCGCCGGGGCCCCTGGCGTGTCTTATCAGCTCAGAGCAGAGGGCCGCAGAGGCCCAGGCAATTTGAGCCCTTGATAGAGACGATGGGGAGGAAGAGAATGAAGGGAAAAGACGAGGGTGAAGAAGAAGAGCAAGCAGGGCGGGGGTGGGGGGTTTATTACTTAACCTTACTTGTTTTACGCATTGTTTTATATAAAATTGTTTGAAGTTTTTTGTATTTAAAAAAAATAAGTTTTGTGTTTTTATTTCAGCCTTAGGCTTTGAACGTTTTTACAATTTTAATTAGTTGAAGTTTTTTCATTTCCTTTTATCCAAATCGGCTTGCAAAAGAAGAGCAGAAGTAATTCATCAATCATTTTAAGTTTGTGTTTTATTTAATTTAATCTAATATTTTTTTCATATTTATATACATTATTTAATTTACTTTTTTATTTTATTTAGTTTATTTTTTAATTTAAATATTTTTTCATTATGCAAATGTGTTGTTTATTGTTCAGAATTAATTTAGGTAATTTCTGGTTATTTTATTGTACCAATTTTCTTTCTTTCTTTCTTTCTTTCTTTCTTCCTCTTTTTTCCCTCCAGAAGGAAAAAAATCTGCATCAAGTTTTGATTGATAGATAGATAGATAGATTTTACCATTTTGCTTTAGCACTATATGTTTTTGTATAAACTAATTATTAAATTCTCACACAGTAGAAATATATTTATGCATAAAATATATAACTGCCTTTAGGAATTTTAACAAGGTGATTATTAGATTTTTAGATTGAATTTTTGCCTTGATCATGGTATAACATCACAGCCTCTACAGCCGTGTTAGAAAGTGTTTATCTCAACAATATGATAAAAGACACCATAAATCTTTAAATAGTTATATTTATCTTCAATTCACAATATAGGCAACTCTTCCACTTCCTGGAACACTAGATTGTGATTGGCCGGTCTCATCAGTGGAGGCAAACGGAATTAAATGCGCTAAAAGAAATTACCATAATGTGATTTCTATAGCCATATGTTTCGGTTCCAGCACATTTAATCAGTAAAAGTGCTCATCTGGCAGTACTGACCATGGCAAAACCCAATAATGTGGTAGTGTACTCTGTCGAGGTGATATTAATGCTGTATTGATTCTCCTGGTCAAGGTCACGAGCAAAGAGAAACATCTCTTCTTCTGAGTACACTTCACTGATTGATTGTCTATTAGGGAAGAGCGTTAAATATCCCCTGCATTATGTAGCTCTGAAGCTAATGACCAAGGCAGCTAGCGCATGACTTATTAAGGCCAAGATGAAATAGAGCTCCACCAATTTTGAAAGTGCTTTCTTGGCACAGCTTCACGGCACCAGCCACAGAAACTCCACCAAGGACCTTGTTTAGTCGCATCAGCAAATAACCATGATGATAAATCACTGCTGGATAATGATATGCAATATTACTTTCTTATGATAAAACACCTTGATGTGCTATTGGCTTCTAATGCGTAATTTTTCTAATGAAAAGACCTCTTTTCATCTATTCAGGATACAGAGACAAGGCATTTAATGTTGTTTATTACATACATATAAAATAAGATAGAAAAATACATTATAAACTTGTAACAATGGCTGTTTAAACAGACATGTTTTTTTATAGGCAATACTTGGGCAGGGAACACATACGTTTGGGGCTGAAAGACGGCATGTCGTACACACACACACACACACACACACACACACATAAATCCACATGATAAAAGACATTCACATGATCAAACTTGATTCTTAAAGCTGAAGTGTGTAATTTTTCACTTGTATAGAAACAACTGCAGATTCTGTCAAAGCACGGGTCGATATGTCGTCCTTTGGCTTAACCAAGTAGGGGGGCGGGGCTTGTCAGACTGACCAATGGCAGGTAAGGAACAGGTTTAGAGGACGTACTTTTCTTTTTGGTGTCAGAAATTACACACTTCACTTTTAAACCTTAAAAAATCAAATCGCAAAAACCAGAACAAATCAGATTAATATATTTTTCTATTGAGTGTGAGACATCATGCTTTATCAGTTACTGTACTCACCTCTCACATTTAAATTTAAATAATAACATTTTGTAATCTTACTTATCCAAATCTGCTTTAAATATGTAGGTATTTCACATGTCATATTCCAAAGCATTTTCAAACACATCAACCCTTTTTTATACTGTACTGTGATGGCACTGCAGAATCATAAGTGGAAATGAGAGGAAACGCAGACACAACAGGAAGACATGTTTGATGTCACAGAGACTCCCCTCAAGACGTCAGAGGCCATTCTGTTGCATAGTAAAGAAAGAGTTTGGAGGGGGACGCACATTACAATGATCCGATGCAGGCCAGCGCAGGCAGCACACACAGCTTATCCTCCATCACCATACACACTGTTTCATATCCACCAAATAGCAGTTTTAATCAGTATTTGTTATGTTTTCAAAAAATATAGGCAAAAAGCAATATCATGTATTAAAATATCCGGTCAGAGAAGATCTCTTGATTAAAAGTGTATTGTTTTCATCCCACTGGCAATTTTTTATTTATATAATTCTATAATTTTTTTATGATGCTATAGTTATATATAGAGTTTTATGCTTGCAACATGAAAAATATACTTAATTGAAGATATATATTTACAGTATACACTGTTATAATAGTTATTTATATTAAGGTTTAAATGAGCATTTTAATCTGTATATTTTATATGAATATATTTTAAAATGTCATTTATTTATGGGATACAAAGCTGAATTTTCTGTGTCACATGATCCTTCAGAAATCTTTCTAATTTGCTGATTGGCTGCTCAATTATTATAATTTTTTTAATTATCAATGTTGTAAACAGCTATGCTGCTTTATATTTCAGGGTAAATATATTTTTTTAAAAGATTCTATGATGAACAGAAAATGTGAATTCACCCCCAAACATTTGAATATTAAGCAGCACGACCTTTTCAACATTGACACACATTGCAATTTAATATAATATTTCAAAACTGATTTTTTTAAACACAGAATTGTAAATGGTGTATTTCACAATATGAAGTTCCAAACATTGTTTCTAGAGTCATCCAGTCCTCTCAATTATCACATTGCAAGCCTATATAAGCAGCATCCCTCCACCTCCCCAGCTCCTCCTGTATTTCTCTATTTCTCTTTCTAACTTGGTGCTGGAGCTGAGCCTCAGGTCTGAGCCTCATTGTGGGCAGCAAGCCAAGTCAGAACTGGATGGGCAGGCAAACTCGTAAAATTACTATGTTATAGTATTTATCAGATACACACAGTCTTTCAAAAGCATTTCAAAGCTTTTGATCAATTGGTGTTTAAGTTGTATATGAAGAGTTCATTTGAAAAAACAGATAACTGATGTATATATAGTTGTGTTCTTTTGAATAAGTAATAATCTCTTCAACAAATACAGGTAATTTTGAATTTTGAAAATTAAAGTTCATCAAAAGTATGTTTTTTCACATTAGACTTATATATATATAGAGAGAGAGAGAGAGAGAAATCAGATAACAGCATATTTGTTTTAGAGCTTAAAAAACACAGATGAAAATGATGCCCTGAAGAAGGTATCACAGGTTCATCAAGTACGCCAAAATCCATCCCAGTCAACTTTGATGAAACTGTTCAGCTCATGCGTCTTTTCAAAGTGAAAGTAGCCTTGTCACCTGACCTGAATACAGCGAGCTGATTCGCTAAAATGGACTTATCGGTTTCTGCAGTGAACTCGTGATGCCTCAAAAGCGGACAATACCGTCTTCTTAACAAAAACGAGTTTAGGGTTCAAATCACGCTACATGAGGAGAATAATGCAAGGCAATCAGCTCTTTTTTTTAAGTGCTGCTTATCGGTTTTTGCAAATGAAAACTCTTTATCAAACACACTTCTTATTTGCATATATATTAAGTATTTTGACATTTTTGCTGTAAAACAAGACAAACATAGTGATTAAAATAAAGTTTTTTTGTTTTTGGCATTGAATACTGTGTATACCATTTGTAATACCATACTGATATCATCAACATAAAGTGCAAATTAATTCAAGTACTGTGAGCAAAATACCCATAATTTTAAAGGACGAGTCAAGACTGAAGGCAACAAATAGACCTTGACTCCCCGAGTCGGTTTGACAGGCCTGTACTGTAATACTGGGATGGAGCGTTGATCTGTTCCAGCCGAAACAGGAAGGCAGATTTAGGCTGGTGATACGTCACTCACGTGGTTTCTGAAGGGAAAGCTGTGTGTACTGACCTGGACTACATTTCCCAAGTCCATCGTAAGCATATGCAGATCTACGCAGACTTGCGATGCTTTTGGGAGATGCTTGGGTCTGCTCATTCACCACTCATGATGACATTCATAACGAACCATGATAACTATGATAAGGCAAAGGCACTTGAATGATATTTCCCTATCAACCCCGTCGGTTCAACAAAAGGGCTGTTTTGGTCATCCACGACTACATCCAATTACAGAAAACTGGATTGTTTTCACTTCATAAAGGGTTCGGTATTGTGTGTGTGTGTGTTTTTTCTTCGTACTCTTCACAATATTTGACAATATAAAATAGCAAGTTGTAAAAATATACGTTCTCTGGAATATAATAAAAGTGTTGTTCCTGTACATGTTTTCTTCCGTCACTCTTTGAACAGTTATCTACAGATTTCATACATTTGTACAGCAGATAGGCAAGCATGGCTTATACATCCTCAGAGAGGCTTGTTCATTGAAAAGTGTCGGATCGTTCCGGAAGGGAAATGCTCTTCTCTTTCATGTATTTTCAGCTGAAATGCTTCTCGAATGGCCCGTCGTGACGCGTGACGAACCGCGGTCGTAGTTCACGCAAGAGGTGCATCATTCACACCGTCATGCATTACATTCAGACTCATTACCGTAACTGCAGGATTACTCTCTCGACGGTTGGGGTGCGATGAAGGGCAGTCTGTCTCCTCGTTGAGCTGGAGGCTTTCGCACAGCAAACTGGGATGGTCTGGC
Organism: Enteromius unitaeniatus; assembly: GCA_032359435.1. Classification (NCBI taxonomy): domain Eukaryota; kingdom Metazoa; phylum Chordata; class Actinopteri; order Cypriniformes; family Cyprinidae; genus Enteromius; species Enteromius unitaeniatus. The sequence goes on along the minus strand of JAUMHI010000054.1, from coordinate 4,379,097 downwards.
TTTGATTTAGAGGGTGCGGGGTAAATCATTATTGCTTATTGCTTACAAAGAGTGCAGATCTACAGCGGCAGAAACGTCCGGGCGTCTGCCGCCCACATCCAACGAGCGAGGTTTAGGGATATCCACTGGCTGCGACAGCTCTTAGATACTCTTTTTGTCTTTCATTCATTCGTTTTAGGGCAGAGGTGTGATCTGCAGGCAGGTAATGGGCAGGTCGTCATTGGGTGGAGAGGTCAGAAGGTCAGGGGTTAGTTGCCAGTGGTGGCTGAGTGGGTTAGAGAGACAAACGAACAGAAAAGAGGGAGGGAAACAAGGAAAGGAGGAAAGAAACAAAAGATAGAGGAGATTAGTTTCAGCTAGTGAAAGCAGGATGACAATATGAAAAGTATTTATAAACCAATCACAAGTAGGCTCTTGATTTAGTCGAGGATCCCCACAGCAAAGCTTTTATATCTCAGCAGCGTTGAGCTGAGACAGAAAACAGTAAAAGTGGACGATATAGTTACAATAGGCGGTAAAAAGTGTAATATACTGCATATACCGTATATTCATATTTAACCTGGCTTAATAATTTAATGTGAATTCATTCATATATAATGAGGCCTGAAACTAACAGCATTCTCTCTATAAAGTTATAAGTACAAATATATATCAAATTACTTTATTTACATACATACAGTACACTCATATGACATTATACTTAATAGCAATTTTCTTTGTTGCAAAAAAGTAACTATATTGTTGATTGGCTATTTATGTAAAGTAGGATATGACTATGTCCAACTTTTCACATACCAATAGGTGATAAATTCTAAATAGAAAAGCTCAGTTTTATTGTTTGCTCGCAATGTAGCAAAATGTAAAATATATTATCGTCCAACTCTAATATGCTCAAAGCGACAATACATCATGATATTAAGATATATCTTAACATTAACGTCATGATTTTCGTGAAAAGTCATACACAAATAAATTTGGCTTGACTTGAAAGGTTGACTTGAACATTTTTGAGGGTGCTATTCGCGAAAAATTACTTTAGCTTTAACTAATTTCTCTTTAAAAATCACTTCAAACAGTTTTGTCATGACAGTAATAAAGTCGAAACATGTTCGCGATGAAATTAAGCTTGTGTATTCAGTAGCTCTTGGTTCGTGTGCTTGAGCAGAGGATGTTTCAGGTCAAAATAACAACTCTCGCTGTGGGTCGACTGAATGGGAGAGCCGTGGAAGAACTGTTGGTCTTCATCTTTGTAATATGGTAAAATCATGAGGTATAAGCATGATTTTACACACAGCATGAGGAACAGCTTATCCTGACAGGTCACGTGTTAAGAAGGAAGAAATCAAGAGAGAAAACACTCAGAAAATACAAAGGAATACGACTGTGGCATATGAGTCTAATGGTTAGTAGCAGTCAAGTGAATGGACAGATTGAAGCTATTCGGTCACACTAGGCTTAAAGCATAACAGGGTTCAGCAAAAGCATTCAGAATTTGAATTCAAATAGATTCAGTTTAACTCAGATGCTGGGTTTGGATCTAATTAGTGATCTCTGCTTCGTGATTTCCGCAATTTCCAACACAATCTCATGGTAATTCATAGCTGTTTTATTCACGGCTAATTTGCAAACTGTAAAAAAAAAATCTGTAAAATTAGCGGTAAAAAAAAACGGTTGCTGGAATTCAACTGTAAAAAAATGTGTTAACAACATTTTAAGTTTTATGTTAAATTTACAGTTAAATACTGTAATTTCATTAACTGATCTAATATTGCTTACTGCCCAGTCTCACGGCAATTCGTACATGTTTTATGAGATGGCTAATTCGTACAAATTTGTATGACCTCACTCGTCTGAATTCATATGATTTTTGCTAAAACATACGTATTTTACGAGTTGCCAATTCGTATGAATTCGTGAATGACCTACAACTAACCCCTACCCATCACTGGGTTTAGACAAATCGTATAAAATCGAACGAGTGAGATTGTACAAATTAGTACGAATTAGCATGAATTTTCCACCTTGTACAAATACGTATGAATTGGTCCTGAGACTGTGCTGCAATATACTAACCTATTAAAATACTGAAATCGAATTCTGGAAATGTCAGTTAATGTTTTTCCCCTGTAATTATCACAGGAATTTACCATTAACCAGGTTTTTACCGCTGCATTTTCACAGTATTTTACCGTTAAAATCACAGTAATTTTTTTTACAGTCTTTAGTACTTTTTCCATATAATCTGTTGGGATGGCATGTGAGCAGATGTTTAGCATGGGTCTATAAATCATACAGATTCACACAAAATCGGCATCTCGTAAAGCAGTTAAATTATCCTTTGAAATTTCTCCCACGACATTGCAAATCATGCAGCTGTAGAATCTGAAAAAAATGTATTTATTTGCACCGAGCTGAGTGGTTTAGACCCTCTATTGCTTAAACGACATCAGATGAGGTCACAGACCCTAAACTTCGAAGTACTAAAAGAGAGAAGAAGTTCCAAGCATATGCTGAGGGTCGGGAGCGAGTCTAGTGTGACCGGCCATGAGAGAGGCAGCTGCTAATGAAATGAGAGGAGAGGTCAGTCAGCGAAGGTTACCTGACTGCTATTAAACACTAGAGCTCTTAAGAGGTTCCAGCATTAAGCCGAGAGTTATGATGGAAATGGAAGACCAATGCTTTTCTTAGTAAGAATCGAGGCATTGAGAAATTTTGTCAGAAATAATTTAGGGCCAGAACAACCGCTGGTGGGGTTTTTTATTCAATAAAAATTTTTATTGCCTTTTGAAATTCTTTTTTCTTCTTCTATTTACAACAACATAAAAATCTTGGCTTTAATGATACAAAGCAACACTACAAGGAATTCTCTAGCATAATAGCCATGGAAATTCAAGCTGTGGGACTTTTAGCCATTACCCTCAGCAATGCAGACTACTGTAAATCACAGGACACATAATATAAAATGCTTTTGCATATAAACATTGAAAAAGTCCTGTCATTCATATATAAAGCCCTAACATATATATCCAAAAATATAGAAAATTTTCTAACATGGTGCTATAAAGCTGCTATGATGCATATTTTTCTTTCCTACAAATAGCCCTCTATAATACCATTGCTATCTTTTCCAAAATACAAGTAGAATTTGACAATTCATATACATTCCTGCTTTATATATTTTTTTGATATATATTTTTATAGATATTTTAAAAGCCACAAGTAAATACTATTTTCTTTTCGACAACAAAAATAAAAAGAAGCTTACAGTAAAACATAAAAATGTATCAAGTGGAGTTGTTTTTTTTTCTTTTTTTTCTTAAATGCATTTATACTCTGACACGATCACATCCACAGAGTGCCGCTGACATTATCGTCCACTCGGCAGTGGTCAACCGTAAGACTCGACAGATTCATTTCAGTTTCATGGTCTGAGGTTTGATGTAGGTTTCACTTTTTCAACATGTCTACTCGTGAAGAGCAGAGGAGATGAAGGTTTATGACATATTCAGTGCAAAATAAAAGGCTTGTGCCACATAGAATCTCTTTATCAAATGAGGCAAATATTGACAGATGGAAATAATATAATAATAATAATAATAATAATAAAATAAGTAAACAGCTGAAATAAAAAAGTGATTCGTGTGGTCCAGTACAAATGCACAGACTGGAAATCTGGAAGCTCTGTGCAAATGGGTTCTCAAAAGTAGATTTTCTTCAAAGCAGTAGTTCCGTTATATAAAAAAAACATGTATAGCACAAAAAGGAAATGAAAAACAAAACATTAAAAGAGAGGAAGCATCTCCTTGATAGGCTATCTGTGGTCATTTTGCCAGCTTAAGCAAACATCTGTAACAGTAACCATACACACACACACACACACATACACAATGTCTAACCTGCGCAAACTGAATTTGTATGCAATTAGATGAATGTGAACAGGGGGATATTGGCAATACTGAGAGCTGATTGTGTAATTGTTTCATAGTGATGAGGTGATTATTGCACCATGGATGCTTTGTCAAATCATTACACATCTTAACGCACTCATTAAAGTAATCATTCATGATTATTGTGAACATGTGGCAAATTCAAAATCTAATTTAAACCTAGAAATAATTCTAGGAAAGACCGAAGATTCATCCCGAATAACATGATCAGGTTTTACATAGACGTGTCTGATAATAATTTATATATATTTCTGTCTAACTAGTGACATCACAGATTACATAACGTATTATTATATTAATATTTAACCAATTAATTAAAAAACATCAAAATGATCACTTGCTGACAGTGACACGGTTTTAGTGAGGGGACAAATTCTATTCTTTAAAGCCAAAGTGTTTAATTTCTAGTGTCATCAAACAGAACTGCATTAAATAATGTCAGTTTTTATTCCGTCTCCATCATTGATCGAGTCAGTGTTGGTGTGTGAAAGTTTCATTTCATTTTTGTTTCAACCTACAAATGACTGCATTTATTTGAACACTGACAAAATAATGCGGTTTAAAGATCTCCTAATGGCCTTTTTTAACCTATTGTTAGTGAATGTGGATTTGAACCCTTATTGCTATCGCTGCGATATTTACTTGTATATCCACACACTACATGTAATTATAAACAGTCACTTTAGCTCATTTGGAAAGGACACATTCATGATCTATTCAAAAGGCTCCTGAATGTTTCAAAAGTTAATATATAAAAAGCCTGTTTAGTGTTTGCATAACTAAAGAGAACTACAAAAGCTGAGCCTAAATGGGGTGAATAAAGCCCATGTTCGCATGAATAGCTCCATTATTTGTCATCAACATCATGCTGAAATCATAAGGTCATCAAAATAATGGAATGAAGTCAACCACTCCACCTGCGCAGGAAAGACCACGTGTGTGTGTGTGTGTGTGTGTGTAAAGTGAAGGGGTTTTAAACAAACACACCATATTAAACAGCAATGCGTACTGAATTCAAGCTGTGTATGGCACGTCTTTTAACATGCTCAAACCGCACATGCTTCACAACAGATCAGGACCAACAGTGAGTTGCTACTGGTAATGAGTAGAAGCACATGAACTAAACTAACCTCTGTCTGCGGTCACTACCCTTTGGTAAGGATGGACGCGCATTTCGTGCCTTCGAACTTTAGTTGTCACTGCACCTGCTTGGATTGCAATTACATCACCAAAAAAACAAAAAACAAAACAGATCAGTCAAACCTCACAGTCTCCAAATCATCCCCAATGCGTGTTGTAAAACTCATTTAAATTATACAAGTTAAGGCACAAATAATACTCCCCCCCCCATGTGTTATTATCTCAACACGTGTTTGTACAAAATTCAAACATGGTTTCATTTGTCCTCTGTGAATCTGTGGGTTTTTGCGTAGCTTGGATACAGTATGACAGACAAGAGTGCACACTCTCAACGGGAAGCTTTACTAGTCACGTAATCTTGCGCTGGAGCGACAGTGTCTTTAAATATAATACTGATAAAGTCGCTCTCTGAGAGAGAACAACATTTAGGCACATCTGCTGGAGTACAAAAACAGGGAGAATCGATATGTGTGGCAATGAATTAAGTGATTAGTAAAGCAGAACAATCGGTTTTCGAGGCCTAGCAGTCAGCGGCACGGTAACATGTGGGAGTATGGAGGCATACGTACGGCATTACAAGCGCAGCCGCTGAGGGCTCTGGGAATAGCCAGTGTAAACGAACAGGAGTGTGTCTGACTGACTGCTAGGCCAGATTCATGCTCTGAACAAACATCACTCAAAACCAACAAGGCAGCTGTGAAACCAAAGCGTGTGAATGTTAACACTCGGATCGGATGAGGGGCTCAGTGAGGATCCTGGGAAACGCATTTAGCCTTTCGTGGGGAAAGCCATACCTAAAGAATAAAGGAAGGGGAAATTAGTGGCAGGACTGACGGTCCTCTGGGAAATAACACACACCACAGTCAGACGGAGCACGTTTTAGGACAGTTCGTGAGGCGATGGCACTGGGGGAATCTCTATAAAACCACCTTCTTTTAAAAATGTGCCAATTTTAATGTTTTTGAAAGAAGCAGTCTACGCTTGCTACATTTATTTGATCGCAAATCCGATAAAAACAGTAATTTTTTATGTGATGATGATGATATTTACCATTTCTCAAATCTTCGTTGTCACATGATCATTCAGAAATTGTACTAAAATATGCTGATTTGCAAAACATTTTTTATAATTATTAATGTTGAAAACAGTTTTTGGATTGTTTTTTTAATGAATATAGAACAGAATTTATTTAAAACAGCAATATTTAGAAACATGATAAATCTTTTTGATGTCACTTTTGTTGCAGTTTAATGCATCCTCGAAGAAAAAATATACATTTCTTATCATTTTCATAATTCTGTGTTTAAGCTTTTTTAAATATATATTTTTAATTGATTTTAATTTTAATTTTGGAAGAGCTGTAAAACTGCAGTGCACTACTATTATAATTGCTTATTTCTTTGCATAACAGTGAGTAAAGCATTTTTACATTTGAAGGGTTTGATGAAACTTTCACACGCAGTGACAGACACAAAACACTTTCCATTCAGTAAATATGACCGAATTCAGATGGTTTATCAACACTTTGGGTTTCATGTAAGAAAATTGCTATTTGGATATATATGCTGATAAAATGTGTACGTTTACAGTCTGTTATTAAACAAAATACCCAATGTAGTAACTAAGAAATGACTTTATTTATTTATTTTTCATACTACTTTTTTGTCAACGGCCATGTTTGCATTCACGCTTAAATTGAACTTATGCATGCTGTTAGAAAAAGGCCTTACCGAGATAAGTGTATATTAGGAAAATGTGTTTGGTTGTCACAAAAATAGTCTGATTTTGGGGTAAACTATAACCTAAACATGTTGTTAAGTCTTTGAAAAAAAATATTATAAGCCAATATCCTCATATATATTATATATTGTGACTATGCCATTTTAGATTTGAAGCCTAAATGCTCCACCATAGTGCTCTAAACTGTCCTAAAAACTGCTCAATTTAAATAGTTTCCCTCCCAGTTTAAGCAGCCCCCCATTTGAGCCCCACTGTCCCCTCACCATCCTCATGTTGCCCCTCCTGATGCCCCTCACCCTGATGTGGCCCGCTCAGACTAAGGGACGGGGGTCATCCAGAAAGGCTTGTGCAGCAGTTTGGGGCTCAGTGCTTTGTCTCCCTCATCATTGTACACATAAAAAAACTAAAACATCACATTACAGATAAAAACAAAAGTACAAAACCAACAACAAAAAAAGAAAAAACAGAAAAACAAAAACCATGATCCAAAGTAACAGACAGAATGAAAGAGGCCGGGGAGTCCAGCCAGTCCGATAAGAGGGACGCGGGGCAGGGGGCGTGTCTGCGGTGTGAGGGAGGGGCTTGTCAGAGGGGGCGGGGGGAGAGAGGGGGCACTTTAAAAGGGAGGCCGACCGGTTGGCTCTCCGCGCTGGACTGTGATGGGAATGTGACAGGTCTGAAAGCCCAGGTAGAGGGGCAGCTCTTCGGCCTTTGAGGATGCTGTATAGGTCACACAAGAGAGAAGACAGGGTGAAAACCTCCCCTCAGCTCTCCCACTCCTAAAACATCCCATCTGTAGCAGGACATTCACACACACAACAATTATATCACCGGAGGCTTCACTGATTCTGCCTTAATTAACCCAAAGAGGAAAGAATTATGCGCATGGTTATTATGATTATTATGGAAACCAGAACCAAAAGCAGGTTTTTCATTGGCTCTTCAGTAAGAATTGACAGATTCAAAACCTGTCACTTTCTTCTTAGAACGTTCTTAACTTTTAATCTAAGATTTTGTGAATCCAGCCCAAGATTATTTATAAATATTTTTAGAAGCAGTTTAAATTACAGTTTATCACAAATGCAGTTTACTAAAATAAGTTGTTTTAAATTGCAATTATATAAGTATAATACATTATTAATACATAAATAATATTTTGTGATTGTTGATAAATTGTTTGTATTTATTTATTTAGTTTTTGCATCAATGCAGATCGAAGTTTGGAATATTTTCATTATTTTTGTAAAGGTTTATGCGGAAATGTCTGAAAGTAGTTTTGTAAACACATATACATTTTTATTCTTAGTTTTATTTAAGTATATTTTTAATTTTAAACACAATTATATTTTTACAATTATTTTTGTGAAGCAAATGCAGTCCAGCATATTTCTTCAGTACTGTTCATCCTGAAAGAAAATTAGTCAAGTCAATATCAAATACATTTAGCTAGTTAAAAAAAACAATTCTGTCCATCTTTTGGATTCCACGCCTGAATTTAATAGTTTTGATGACTTTTGTGCTAAAATTTGGAAATTTAGTTTTTTGGGTTTGTATGTTACATGTAATGTTTTTAAATGAATGTTTATTATATATTTGAGTGTAATGAGTCATCATGATGGTGTTTAGTGTTTATGTGAATGACTCTGAGCTCCTATATATGTTCATGTTTAAAAGCTGCTTGTGATGGGCTTTGGTTCATCATTTGACTTTCTCATCATCAGCTGCATTTGGTGCTTATCAGTGTATTTCAAAGCTACAAATCAGGTTTCAGTGCTTTAATAAAGTGGTATATTAACATTATATCAGTTCATGAAATTACGGTATTTAACTGTAAACTCAAAACTGTAAAATGTTGTTACCGTTTTTTTTAACGGATGAATTCTGGCAAACCACAGCTGCCATTTTTTTACCGTAAATTTTAGAATTTTTTTTTTTACAGTGCAGTTTAGTTTACCAAAAGTACAACAGTAACTTATGTTACAGCAGTATACTTATCATGACATAAATGTATTTTAGTATTTTAGTTTATTTATTTCTCATTTTTATGTCTCTATCGTGTGCCGCACATCACTGCTCATTTGCATAAAGATGAACTTTTCTCAACGTTGCTGTATCGCTGGTCACGCCCACACCAGTTGCTGTCAATCCCAGCTCTGGGAATCACCAGCTGTCATTGTAAATAACTGTTGTATGTGTGAACGTGCTGTAGCAACCTTCCCTCCACCCAAGAAACATCCACCCACAGACAGTGTAAGGCTGGTACAGTCCTATAAGGTCAATAAACATACTTATTGGACAGGAGCTAAACCCTCCTTCATCTGCTCTAATTGGACACGCTGCTCTTGGCATTGGGATGGGCTATTTGTCGCTGCTCAACTTAACACCGTGCCTTTGGGAGAAGCCAGTGTTAAACTGGCAGAATGCTGTTGGTAACATGATATTCATAATCGGCTTTTCTCAAGTGCTTTAATGAAGCCATACAGCTTGTATGGAGTGGAGAAGACAGGGCTTTTGAGAGAGAGTGCTCTCATTATTCATAAAGCCAGTAGAGCACTTAAAAGCCAAATCATTTATGCAAACATTTCTTAAAAGGATTTTTTCCCTTTTTTTGTGATGAAGGAGGACTTTTTATGACACTAAATGGATTAAGTGGAGAATACTTGATGCATTGTTGTTTGTTCTTTTATATTATTGCCTATTATTTGCTTACTTGCTTGCTGGTGGCCCTGATGGGGGAAACCAGAGGCTTTTCGTTGGTGTAGGAGGGCAGGATTTGTGTGTTGGGGGTTATTTAAGAGGAATGGCATAGGGGTGGGCGGTATGACTCAAATCATACATTACAGCATGAGACTTTTTATAATGGTACGGCAATATATCACAGTATACTTAAAGAGATGGAAGGTACTTCATCCTGTTGATATTTTCTCTTCATGTACACAAAAAAAAAAAAAAGATCAGGGGCCGGATTCACTAAATGTTATTAGGAATAAAATGTGCCTAAAGAATAAAGATAAAAATGATTAGTATTTCCATACCTCAGAATTAGAATTCATGAAAAGGTTAGTGAAAAGCAATAGTTCTTAAAATGGTTCTGTATCAAACTGATTTGGAGTGAATGGGTGCCGTCAGAATAGGTTAGGGTCCAAACAGCTGATAAAATATCACAATAATCCACAAGTCATACACTCCAGTCCAACAGTTTACATCTTGTGTAATGAAAAGTTGTGTGTTTTTGAGAAAAACATTCATTAACATACTTAATAACACATTAAAGGGATAGTTCACCCAAAAATGAAAATGTGATATTTATTTGCTTACCCCCAGGGCATCCAAGATGTAGGTGACTTTGTTTCCTCAGCAGAACACAAACGTAGATTTTTAACTTTAACCGTGGCAGTCTGGTAGTCATTTAATGGAAGTGGATGGGCACCAAACCTTTCAAAGTAAATAAAAAACATTCACAGACAAATCCAAATTACACCCTGTGGCTCGTGACGATACATTGATGTCTTAAGACACGAAACAATAATTTTTTGTGAGAAACTGAACAGTATTTATATCCTTTTTTACCTCTGATAGACAACCATGTCCAAACGTCTCTGGCTTGCGCTGTGGTGTAGAGCTTGATTTGTGCACTTCGTCCACCTGTGTTTGCGTATCCTACGCCAAAGCGCGAGCCCGAGACGGTTTGGACAAGGGTGTCTATCAGAGGTAAAAAATTATATAAATACTGTTCAGTTTTTCACAAAAAATGTTTGTTTAGTGTCTTAAGACATCAATGTATCGTCACAAGCCACAGGGTGTAATTTGGATTTGTCTGTGCATGTTTTTTTTTACTTTGAAAGGTTTGGTGCCCATCCACTTCCATTAAATGACTACCAGACTGCCACGGTTAAAGTTAAA
>JAUMHI010000054.1:4336757-4356813 GCA_032359435.1 Enteromius unitaeniatus | reverse complement strand
TTAAAAAATTATTTAATTATTTATTTTACTTTAAATTTGACATTTACCATGGCATTTTCATAAGTATTATGGTTGCAGTTTATTTTATGGTATATATATAAGGTAAGTACATACGGTAGGGTTAGATTTAGGGGGTAGGTTCATACATAAATAACAGGACTGTAAAATAAAGCAGTATTGATTATACACAATGGTACTGTCTCTCAATACTATATGCCATGGTGTTACTTCCTAACCCTTAATTAAAAAGCACTACCACATCCAAATAAACAAGGGTAATATGTTAGTCTTTTAGTGCCAGGCCGTGAATACTTCAGCTATGCCTAATTGACTTTTGCATCCTCCACTAAAACTTCAGGGTAAATTTAGGCACATAAATGAGTGCAAAGATCATGAGCTCTATTCTTTCTCTGAACACCCTCAGGTTAAAATTAGACTGTAGGTTATTTTGGTAAGAGGCAGGGAAGAAGCCTTTCCTGAATGTGAGAGAAAATACTCAGGGTCACAATGGCCCGAGAGAGAGCGAGTGAGATAGACTTGTGTGTGTACACTCATGACAGTATGTGAACATGCATGAATTCAGCTGCAAACCTGTGGGAGAACGTAGAGCTTACAGTCTTAGACAGTTTCCTGCACATGAGGTTTCATGTTAATTGGCTTTGAGAGAGGGAAGTAGTGCAAGTGTCCCTGGTGCCAAAACTCTGCGTATGAGTCTGCGTCTGTGTGCATACAAATACAGGCTCTGTCGAATAAAATCCTCATCTGTTCTGTGGCCCATAAACAACAGTAACACAGTGAGCAGACAGGATGGCTTAGGAGTATTACACAATAGAGTTCACACAGAGATGTGCAGTCTGGTTCCAGAGCAAATAAAGACAAAAATGTACGTTAATTCATTTCAATCCTATTCACGTGATTTGGAAGTGACGGGATGACAGGTAACATCAGTAATATGCTTCTCAAACAAGCCATAATATCGAAAACTTTTACTCATAATTTGTCATTTTAATCAGTCTGTCTTGCTTGGGAAAACAAACATGAGCACATTTAATCAAGCTAAGCATTTCTGACATTTACTGGACTGTGAAGGACAGTGAAAAGGAGACTATCTAGGAGAACAGGATTTAAACATAGCAGAATAAAAGAGTATGCAAACATACTGTAATGTGTATAACACAAAGAGCTTTCCTAATTCCATGTACCTTTTCCTGAAACTGAGCTGTAAAAATAAGTTGTTCTGTATTGATGCCTCAAAGTACATTAATGAGTCAATGTTCGCAAAACATCTACATCTAAATGCCGAGCAGCTTATAAATGCCGGTGTAATGACTTTACAGCATTAAAAATGGTCTGTTTAAGTCTGAGGATCAATGAGACAGTGGATCCTGTTATGTAAAACGAAATTAGATAACCTTGACAAACATAAGTAGACTTCAGGAAAACCAGTTCTTGAAAAGAAACTTTTTTTGTATGATTATCCCTTTATTGTCAATATAAAATTCTATTTTCTTGGTAAACACAGTCATTTGTTTGGTATTTATTTGAAAGTAGGAGAGTATTACAAAGTGATACCATCACAGTAAGCACAACAGCAGCAGCAAGGTACTTTAATATGTACTCTACCATTTCAAATTTCTATTCAAACTTAAAATAACATTCATAAAGTATAATATTTTCAAGTAATGCTATTTTACAATATTACTATTTAACTTTAATTTTAAAAATAGTTTAAAATCTTTATGTCTGCAATCTAAAATGTAGTGTACAGTGTACAGTGGAATTAAAAAATGCTATATTTATGTACAGTATGCATATATGTTATAGTAAACAAGCACTGTGAATACTATGTTACTATATACTATTACTATATAATCCTATTTTATTATTTACTTTTTGGGCATTTACCATGTTATCCCTACAATAACCACAGTTTATTCATGGTTTTGTGGTAAAACTGGTAATATTTAAATATAAATATAAATTAGTGCTGTCAAATGATTGATGATCGTGATTAAACCCGGGAGGCTTGTGACTGCGTACTGAGTGCTAAATAAATATGATTATCAAGGTCCAGAAAAGTGTGAAAAACATAGTCAAAATAGCCCATCTGCCATCAGTGGTCAACCATAATGTAATAAAGCAATGGGAATATATTTTGCATGAAAAGTAAACAAAAATAACACTTTTATTCAACAATTTCTCTCTACTGGGTCACCGTAGCACCATTTTGGAATTATCCACTGGACACATACTGCGTATGCTGTTCTATGTCAGATGCACCACACAGGTTTTCATTCAAATTAAAGCGTAAATACGCATGGAAAATGCACCCGTGTGGTGAGGCTTATTTAGCAGTCAATGGGACAGTTTCTTAAATTGTGTTCAGGGATGAATGAAGCTTTTACTAGTTTGGAATGACATAGGGTTAAGCGTGTTTGCAGACAAAAGCATTCTCAAAGCTTAATAAAATTGAGGATAAACTAAAGTTTAAACCACTGATGTCAGTTGGACTACTTTCACAATGTCATTGCTACTATTCTAGGCCTTGAATGTGATAGTAGCATTGCTGCCGACGGGCACCGCAAGAGAAGAGGGAGCTAGGGCCCATGGAGAAGCCGACTAAGACAGGACCGTTGCAAGTAAACGTTTAATTCCAAACGGGTAGAACAAAGAAACCACATACACAGCAAAGCAACCTTGTCGAACGACACACAGGACAGAATACTCTGGGCTTATAAACACTAGGGCAGATGCAAGACAGGTGAGGAACACAGGTGGCAAGGGTTAACTAATCAACTAAACCAGAACAGGAAAATGACCAAATTAGGAAACACAGGAAATACTAAAAGAAACCAAAACTAAACTGTGACACAGAACAAAGAAAAGGGCATGACAATATTTGTTCATGCTGTGTTTATTTATTATGTTTATATTAAAACACACACATACACTATATATTTAGTATTTACATGTAAATGCATGTATATATTTATTTTCTTATATTTGATATTATATCTAAATATATTTAATATAAAAACATAACATATTTTCATTAAATATATACATGCATGTGTTTGTATTTATATATACTTATATATACACAGTACATACAAATATATTATATAAAGAAAAACTTTTATTTTGATGTGATTAATCATGATTAATCCATTGACAGCACTAATATATATATAAAATGAAATTCAGCATACAAATTCTATTTGCTACTAATTTCTCTGAAATTAGTAAAATCTGATTATTTCTGGGTAAAACTGGACATTCAACGCGATTTATCAGAAATTATTTGGATTGCAAAAAGTGGATGCATAAATACCACAGTGGAGACAGATGGTTCGAGGGGAGGGGCTTAAAAAACATAAAGAGGGATTTATCACGAGCTGAAGAATGAAAGTTGCTTTGATAAAAGATTCTGAAGACAAATGTTTCAATTAGGAATGGCATGTACCAATGATTTGCACACAAGACCAGGAATTTGACCAGGACTTTCCATAAAATAAGTTGCATAGCCCAGGTAATTTGATCTTGGCAAAATCTGATATATAAGAAATATTTCAGATTATATTGGAATCTTTTTATTGCATACTTATCAGAGAAAACAAACCACTTAAGTAGCCTTAATGGCAAGCCAGATATTACCTGAGTACATTAGAACAGATGCCTGAATCGTTACGGTGTCCTGCCAGCTGTTCAGTCTGCCAGTTTAGCACAGCAAGAGTCTCTGAAATTCTACTGTAAACAATGCAAGGAGGCACACATGCATGCACATGTGTCTAAACACACACACACAGCTGAAACAGACATGAAGTTTCCAGACAAGTACACCCAACTGCAGAGTAAAGCGGGCCATGTCAGTGATTAGCTGTCAGAGCGTAGGCATCCTCCTCATTGGAATTAAAGAGGTGCAATTAGGAGGAGGAGGAAGTCTCATACATCAAACTGGCTTTGAACTGAGGAGACGGCACACAGAGACTGAGAAAGAGAGGGAGAAAGAGAGCTCACCAAGACTCACTTTATCGTTGTGAAACTTTGATTGTTTAGCAGAAGCACACACACTTTCTTTCCTTCTCGAAAACACACATTCTTACCCGGTAACCCTGCAACTAGCCATCTCTCCATAACAATACAGCCCTCTTATCTCTGTTCATATAAAAGGAAGCTTTGATCTCTCACAACATGCAAAAAAATGAGGACTGCAACAAAAAGGCTGGTCACAAAGTCAAAAACATGACGGGGGAATTTAAAAAAAGTGCGAGAAAGAGAGAGAGCGAGTGAAAGTACTCCTCAACATCACACAGAATTTTCTCATCCTCCAGCAGAGCAGCTCCCACAGAGCATCCGTGTCTGTCCCAGACTGTCTGAAAAACAGATTTGAGTAATTTTGCCCTTTAAAAATGCATGCGTTCCTGTATTATTCATCTTCAGGCTGCATGCGAATTCTAAACATCGGCATGAGAAGGACTCTTTTCTCGTCTGAATGAAGAGCATTGTTAAGCCCAATCAGAAGCACCGGCTAATGATAGCATTCTACCGGACTAATGAACCAACCTGAACCAATTGATCAGGGACATGAAGTGACAACTCACAGGAAAGAAAAATCACAAATGAGATCCCTTTAATATCGTATTTGGTTGTTCTAGAAAGCAATTATTATAAACCTCCAGCTTATTTATATGTCAGTCTCAATCCTAAAGAGAAATAAAACAGACATCTGTTGAAAATGAGGCATCTGTTGACACAGTATGGAGCTATAAAATGAATGTGGTCAGCATAACACAAATAATTTGGACTATGGGTGAATTTGAGCAGTGTCTTGAACAGTTTGGAGCCTTGTTGAGATCTATTAAGACAGGGGTTCCCAAAATCTGACCTGAAGGAACACTGTCGTGTAAAGTTTAGCTGGCTGGAAGTTTCTAGTATGACTAGATTAGCTGGTTCATGTGAGTTTAATTGGGGTTATGCCGAGTTCAGACTGCACGATTTTAGCCCCGATTTTGACTCGCCGACAGGTTTTGAAAAATCGCTGACAAATACCCAAAATCGCAGGCAAAATAGCTGCTTGTTCACGTGAGAGACAATCACACAGTGTGAACAATCAAAGACACGATCTGAGAGAATCGCAGACACCCGTGAGATATTTGGCATGCTAAATGTTGGCGATTCAAAATCATGATGTGTGAATGTCTTCTGACTGAAAACTACCCCAGATAGTCATGCAGTGTGAAAAGATCTGTGACGCGACTACTTTAAAAATCGTGCAGTCTGAACTAGGCATTAGAGCTGAACAGAAGGACTGGACAGCCTTGTCTTAAGAAACTTTAGAACTGGGGATCTCAATTCTGGCCCTCAAGTTCCACTTTCCTGCAGAGTTTAGATCCAACACTAATCAGACACACCTACACAAGCTAATCAAGGTCTTCATGATCAGTGGAAAGTTTGATCAAGATTGGAGCGTAAATCTGCAGGAAAGAGGGCCAGAGTTAAGAACCTCTGCTTTAGAGAAGAGGCAATAAAAGTTATATTAAAATCCTGTTCCTGGAGCTCTACCATCCTACAAGGTTCAGCTTTAACCCTGATCAAACACAGCTTAAGCAACTCATTAGGATCTTCAAAAGCACTAGATAAATACAGGTGTGTTAGATCAGGGTTCAATCTCGAGTCAGCAGGTAGGCAGATCTCCGGGAACAGGAATGGGTACCTCTGTATTAAAGGTCCCTTGAAGTGCCTTAAAACACAAAGCGTTATTCTGTGTGATGACATAGTTTCAACTGAAACAGGAAGACCCTTTTTGAGCTCGGTAAAGCCACATTCGACAGCCAGAGTCTAATAGAAAATCTTAATAAAACAAAATAGTGATCATAATCATGCTGAGGCTGTGTAAATTTAAAAGTGTTTAATATATGCCGACTCGCTCATATGATTCACTCCATGCAGAAAGACTCCGGTCAGACTGTGAGCGCTGTCACGGTTTGTGTGACTCAACGCCAAACCAGACCTCTTTGCCCTCAAAGCATATTTGCACTCGGTAAATCACCTACAGTGTGCACTATGTGCCGAAAATACTAACACTGTGAACAAGTGACCAATCTCAGCCGCAGCTTCAGCACCTATATATAGTGTTGGGGCGGACACTTCAGATTCTAGAGAGCACTTGATTGGTCAGAAGATTTGATGAGAAGCTGAGTAATGAGGTGACGTCAATAAAATAATTGATCCATTTTGGTACAAGTGATGCGTTTTTAACGCTTATATCTTCTAAATGCTAAATTTGTCATTGTTCTGGTGCACACTGGAAAAATAAAAGGTTCTTTTCACAATAATGTATGCAGACCTCTCACTAGCCTTAAGGGATATTGCACCTAACTCACCGACAAGCCATCCTACAGTAGGTGTATATGACATTTAGATGAATACAATCAGAGTTGTATTTAAAAAAAAAAAAAAATTCCTGGCTCTTCTAAGCTATATAAAAACAGCGGAAGGGGGGGGTCAAGATTTTGAAATCCAAAAAGTGTGTCCATTCATCATAAAAGAGCGACATACAAAGAGTGTGTGTACACCTATGTTCCATGTGATCTTCTGTAACGCCACTCTTTATTAAATGTGGCTAGAGATTATGTTTCATGAAATTTTAAATATGGATATTTTCCTTACATAAAAGCAGCCCTTCGTTTTAGAAGGCCTTTATTAACCCTACGAGCAATGTGATTTTTTTTTTTTGGATGAACACACTTTTTTGGACTTGATCCTTTTTCGCTGCCATGATAAAACTCGGAAGAGCCAGGACATTTAAAAAAAATAAATAAATAAATAAAAATCTGATTTCATTTAATCTGAAAGAAGAAAGTCATATACATCTAGGATGGCTTGAGAGTGAATAAATCATGGGTAATTTTAATTTTTGAGTGAAAAATCGTTTCACATCATATTCAAAATCTTCAGTTTGTCTTTATTTAAATAATTTTTTCTCTGTTGGCATCGGAATTTCTAAAGGAAATTCCAAAAATCAACTCACAGAATTATAAAGGGCACTCTTTCACACATTCTTTCACAATCAGCAATAACAGTGTAACATATTCTTTCTTTACCCTTGCAGCACTGTAGGGAAGTCAGAGTCTAAAAAGAAAAGGTTGCAGAGATGACAACACGCAAGTGATTTCAGCGTTTCCTCAGAAGAAAAGGCCACCCAGCGCTGGCAAAGTCAAGCAGTGCATTAAAGACTAAGTGCAACGTTGGGGAAAGTGGCGTTTACTGACAGAAGGTACACGCTCAGAATGGGAGCCTTTATTTCGCTCGTGACATTTCGTTTCCGTGGTGCCCGGGGGACGCAGCTGTTCTATTGGAGCTCAGGGCGGAGCAGAGAAGCTGGATAGGTTTCTGAACGACCAAGGAGTCTGCATCTTTACACTATCCCTCTATTTACACATGGAGTACTCTCTTATTCCTGAAAAGGGATAGAGAGAAGTAGCAGAGAGAAGGATAAGGTGATTTGGGTTTAAATAAGTAGGTCCACACAGAATTTGAGCCCACAGAATACTAAGGGAAAATTTGCTGCAGAATTTACAGAGACATCATTCATAAAACGGATTTCAAATCTTTGTCTATCTCTATTTGCCATTAGTTGGATAAATAGAACCAGTGTTTATGAGTCCCATTGGAAACACATGGCATTGGTTGTTTCACATTTAAATCCATTCAGGATTCAGGAGAATTTCACATACTTTCCCTCAGATTCAATGCAGTAGCTATGTGTCTGGTCCTATGAACTAGTGTTGTGAGCTTGTTTTTTAAAGTAGCTGAAAAACTGAAAGCAGTGGGTGGGTGATTTAAGCCCTTCCATGGTACAGTCACATGACCCAGTGCTTTCCTTTGAGGACGGGGCCTCTCCAACAGTTGCCACAGTAATGCACTCTCTGTCCTGTGAACCCCAACTAGCCTTTATTCCCTGTGCAACCGAACTGCACCAACGCTAGCTCCAAAACAAAGTGTTACTCAATAACATCATGAGAGACCGAGGGAGGGACACACAGAGAGATAACAGAACAGAATGAGAGGGAGAGAAAAGATGCTGGACTCTCTCAGAGGAGGGGAAGGGGAATGAGCCCCACTGGGAGCATTATCCAACTCTGTAGGGCCAAAGAGCCCGCTCAGGATTTCCACACTCCAGTTGTAAACAAAGAGCCTTTTGATGCTCTCCCAGCCTCAAAGACATGGATGACTACTCAATCATGTGACCACAGAGCAGCCCTGCCGTTCACACGTACACCGTAGCCACACACAGCGTTACACCCGTCGCCATATACAAAGTCACATTACTGATGGAAAGGAGACCTTTGGACAAAAGGAGGCAGCATGTGCACCTGCAGAAAGGGACAAAGATATGCAAAAAGGTGCAGTCATTTCTCGGGATCCAAATGTGTGCATACACAAATGAATACAACATGTCTTATTTAGAGATTTTTCAGCATCACACACACACACACACACACAAATTCCTGCAAAGAGAGGCTTGGGCTCTATTCAACCTCTCTCTTTTTTTGCTAGCGCTGAGCACTCTGAGAAACAGCGAGAGGCAGAAAAACATGTCATGCAAGAGGGAGCTTATTGTGCCATGAAGGGAACAGATGGAACCTCCCACAAACCACTGGGCCCTTCATTCTCCTGCCTCCCTAAAAAAAACGGCATCACAAAACAGCAACACTGGCTCTGCTCACCCATAATGCACCTTTGCTTCTACATCCACTCAGGCATTCTTACAAAGACGTGAGGGTGTCCATGTGCAGTCTTGCAGGCAGAGATTCAGTTATGTGTGACAAATACTCGCTGTGCACGTCACAGGAATCCCCAAACACAACTTGTAGGTATCCCGTCTAGGTAGTGCCTCTTAAACGCTTCTCCCAGCAGTCGCTCACAATCTGCAGGGCTCAAAATCCCGTCGTGAGCACGTGTGCCAGCGGGAGAATTATGCAAGAAGAGTTTGTGAATCTCAAAAAAAACTTGGTGTGTGGATATGTGCCAACTAGAAATAAATCAAGGAAAAAAGATCCAAAAAATCCAATTGTTACATTGTTTCTGATAAAGAGAAAAAATTATAAAATGGTGTTCTGGCTGGCTTTCAAAGTTAGAGGGTATTGCTTTCTTGGTAGTTGCTTACTGCTTACTAACCAAGTCCACCCTGAAGTCCCTAAATATACTTTTTTTTCCTTAAGCCCAAAGAATACTTCAGTTTTATACTTCCGTGTATGCATGACACAACTTTAATCATTACAATAGTATGCACTTTGTTTTTGTAACTGTGTATATTTAATAAACGCAGGTTGAAAATGTGCATTGAATTTGTTTTGCACTAATCAATTGTTCCACAAGGTGGCAATACTGGCCCATGCTGCTGTTTTACTGCAGAACACTAAACAAAAAAATGGAGCAATAAAACAGCAGACTGCAGCCACAAAAGAGGGCTTCTTTGACAAATGCTTGTGTGAGAGTTTTATGAAATGGCTACTACTTCAGGTTAAACGAGTACAAATACATTTGTTTTATTAGTCATAACCTCTGGGGAAATACTGCATCATGTAGCACAGACACTGGATTAAGATGAAGCTTTCTAGAGCGCATGTGACACCTGTCTGAGTTTGCGCACACTTTCAAATGGAGTACACTTTAAAAGGTTGTGCATTTGACTGTTTACGCTAGCATACATGCACAAAAATCTTGACTGGGTTCTTCCTTTAATGTTAACCTACATGAGTCTTTCACCCATCGTATCTAAGAAAAGTAATATCATTTGGGATGAATTAGAATGGGTTGTGAAGTTAGGTATAGAGATTTGGGACAGATATGTAACTCTTAATTTACTGGGTTCCTGTAGAGTTTAACTAGGGTGACCATTTGCAGACCGATCACTGAATGACATTGGTTCCTTATGTTTAAAACATGCTCTGCAGGTACTTTGAATCAAAGCAATATAGAAATCCTGGCCAGGATGCATCCTGAGACAATGGCACGTATGGTCCCCCTAGTTTAACTCTAATTAAACACAATTGTAGCAGCTTATCAAGATCCACTGGGTTACTAGAAGCTTAATGTAGGTGTACTGAAGCAGGCTGTAGATACCCTCTGCAGGACGGTGGCATCCTGGAGCTAGATTGGACACCCCTGAACAATGAGCAACGCTAAAAGTGATGCTCCTATTAGCCGTCACAGAAATCACACGAAAATAACACAGCCATTAAAGCATACATACCACAAATGCTGAGCTTTACTGATAAGCTGGAAGTATCTCATCCCAAGAAGGTAGTGTTGATTGATAGTGTGCACTAATCTAGGCCATGCTGGGTAGAGGGGAGCTTGGATACTTCAGCCCCTGCCGGCCCTTGCTGTTTACTTAACTTCAAAACCATTGCTGGCGCAGCTGGACAACCACATGGGCCAAAAAGGGGAGGTGTGTGTGTATGTGCATTGTGTGGTAGTAGTGCCTCCACACCCAATTTCAAATTTCACTTTATCTCCAGCCCTGACAATTAGAGCTGCCTCTATCTGTCATGGCTGCAGGCTGGGAGCCACGGAGGGGCGGCTGACAGACAGGACTTTAATTAAAGTAGTCCCTTCAGCAATGACCATTTAGGCCTAGCTACCGCTAACACAGGGCGGGGAAACAGAGAGAGAGAGAATGTTGAGAGCTAACAGATAGCGGTAAGCGCTTCACCTTACTACAGGTTTAGATGCTGCCTACCGGCTTATGTTCTAAATAAAGGCCTTAAAATGCTTTCTGAAATTAGCTTTCTCCGGGGTGTGCATGTAATTTGGTTCTGAAGTTGTGTGTCATAGTTCAGCTTAGCATAACTGAAAATACTCATAGTGAAGTGACACAAGATGTCTGTTTTTTCCAGGAATATGAATCATCTGTGACATGTAGGAGGTTAAGAGCTTTAGTTTGAGTAGAACATGGAACATGCAATTTTTTACGTGCTACCATAAAAGATTGTGCCCCTCTCATGCAGATACATAGGATCTCCTTTCCGTATTTAAAAGTCACTATAACCTGACCGTTTGCAACAGATATTTTCATGTCAAGTAAGATGATATTAAGTTCTCTGTTCAAGGACATAATGATAAGCAATAGCTAACTCAGTGTGACTCCCCTGGACCTTGAAAACAAATACTTAATGCTTTTTTGCTATGAGATCATATCCTACATTCCTAGGCTACTACAACAGTAGAAAAAGCACACAACAATCAACGTTTAGCAGAATTTCGAAACTGCCTTTTGCAATACAATGAAAGTGAATAGTGACAAAGGGCTGTCAAGCTCCAAGAAAATTATGAAAAGCAACATAATTCATCCATGTATCTTTAATGTTACATAACAAGTCCTCTGAAATCATATCATAAGTATGCGCAAAAAAATACATCACTACTGAAAGTCCACTATCTTGCATATACGTATTTAAGTTTGGTGCATATTTACATTTACAATGTCACTGAATCCCCTTACCTAATTTTATCATATACCTTCAGAAGACTTGGAATAAAGCGCACAGGTTACACTCATTATATGGCTAGTCAGACGTTTTATGGGTTTTTTTCTTCTTCAGCTTGACAGCCTCTAACCATTCACTTTCACTGTATGGAAAAGATCAGCATGTTGCCACTGGTAATATGTAAACGAGCTTTCCTTCCTGCATATGAGAGAGGAGCTCAGGGGAGTGTGGTGAGACGTTGCCTCAGTCAGCACAATCAGATGCAATTGTGAAGCAAAGGCTTTTATACATTTGTCACAAAGCCATTGATGATAATTGCTTTTGACTGTGTTAGCAGTATCCTGCTGGTCACTAGCTTCCTGCGTGCACCACACCAACTGCTGCCACTCCTGCCAGTGCTGCTGATTATGATGGCGGTGGTGATGTAGATAATGATGATGATTTTAAATAGATGGCGCCAAGCTGATGACTCCTGGTGTGCTGCTATAAAGTGCCTAGGTTGCTAGCTCTCCCTTGAAGGTAGACTTAATGCTTTTCAGTTCACTATGGGTATGGTCTTTCTTTGAGTGCAGCTTAAATGCCACAAGATGCGATCAATCAGTATGCAAATTTCAGCAGGGATTATAAAGATCTTTACAGAAGTTGGGGCAGAACACTAGTGGTTGTTATCTTAGCGCAAACAGAAAGGAAAAAAATCCCTCCCTCCATCTTTTTGACAGAGAAAAGTCCCTGTAGGCAAACACAGAGGTGTTAATGGATTTTACCTTGGGATGTGGGAGGGTACTGTCGGACATCATACACAGCAGCAGCGGGGCTGGGATTGATAAGGAAGGGGGCGGCCTCTCTGTGGGCCATCTGGGAGTTAGCTGCCAGACAAGGGAATTGCTCTAAGATGAAAGATCAGGTGAAATGTTATGCTTGTGTCGCAGTAGTAGCTGTAGACTGTGTCCACTCTGAGACAACAAAGTGTAGGTCCACTGATTGGGGAGGTGTGACTGTTCTCACTGAGCTTATTGAAGCCAACTGAAGCCAAGCAATAACATATCATCTTTCCTCCGGTGGCCACATCATATAGTTGTCTTTCTGAACCTTGACATGAAAGTCTTTAACTTGCACCACCAGTGGTGACATTTTAAAGGGTTAGTTCACCCAAAAGTGAAAATTCTGTCACTAATTACTCACCCTCATGCGTTCTAAACCAGCAAGAGATTTTTTTGATGAAATTCGAGAGCTTTTTGACCCTGCACAGTCAACAACGCAGCTACCATGGTTGAGGCCCAGAAAAAGTAACAACTTAATTCAACAATTTTATCTCTTATAAATCTCTTTATTTTTGTTTTCTTTGCACACAAAGATTATTCTCTTGCATTTATTTCCTTAGCATTTATTTGCCTTTCAGCTCCAGTTCAAATCCAACCCTAATCAAATATACCTGAACCAGCTAATGATGGTGTTTTAGGTAACTTGATAGCTAGAAGTAGGTAAACTGGAGCAGGGTTGAAACTAAGGTGCGCAGGAAGTTATCTCACCAAGAACAAGGTTGGAGACCTCTGACCCAGTGTGAGAGCCAGTAGCTGGTGTGTGTTAGAGGTGGCTAACTTACTTAGCTTTGCTCCAACCCTGATCAAACACACCTGAACAAGCTAATCAAGGCAGGCGGGTTTTTATTAAGGTTAGAGCTAAACTCTGCAGGACTGTTGGCCATCCGTGTTGTCACTGTCACGTCATTAGCACATATATATTACTCCCCTATTTTCAACTAATTCTGAACCATGTTACTGAAGTGTCCCCATATCTGCTCATTTTGTATGTTTCCACTCATTCACTCATTAATAAAGACGCAAATACATGAAAAGACTGTGCCAGATAAAAAGAGACGTCCAAAATAAATAAAAACACCATCTATTTTTGGAAATAGATTTGAACTCCCCTAGACTTAAACAGTTGAGTTTTACCATTTTAATCCATTCAGTTGATCTTTGGGTCTGGCGATAGCACTTTTAGCTGTAGCTTAGCATAGATCACTGAATCTGATTAGACCATTAGCATTCTCGTCATTATACTTTACCATTACTCTGTTCTACTTGATAATGTTCAGTGCTTTGCTACAATCTGTATTGTTAAAAGCGCTATATAAATAAAGTGACTTGATTTGACTTAGCGCTAAAAAAAGAGTTGTAATATTTTTTTCAATATAAACTTGACTAGTTGTTACATTGTTGTTACACTTGTAGCTATATTGTGTACTAAGAAGAAAAGTTGAAATTTTCTAATATATGAACTATATTATCATTCTTGTCTACTAATGGATCAGATTCAAAGATGTATATTAAGCTGCAGCTAAAAGTGCTACCATCAAACATGGAGATTGGCTGATTGGATATGAAAATGGTAAAACTCTAGGTGAGTTGGAAAATGTGCCTATTTTAAAAAAAAAAATTATTTAAGGGTACTCTGGGACCAGGGTTGAGAACAACTGCACTGCCAGTGTGATCTCATGATAATTGTTATGCACTTACGTAAAACTCGTATAAACGTATAAACCTTATGTTTTTACCAGCACTAAAACAAACAATCCTGATGTACATTTTCAGCATCTAAACGTACAAAACTGATGTATTGACTACACCTAAAATGGATTCTTATGAATATTGAAATTGTGGCATTCCTTTTTTTATTATTTTTTGCTGTTTTTAGTTGTCATACCAATGATCTTGTTTGCAACTGCATTATTAAACTGTTTACTTGTAATGATATGAATGTGTGATTTCCGCTGCCCACTCGTTTCCAAATATAGGCCTTTATAATTTTAAACAAAACTTCACTTTAAACTCTTAAAATAAATAACATTTCTGGAATAGTTTAACCTTTACTTGTCATTATGCCTACAGGCCACAAAAGGCATTTTCTCTGACATGCTGTGACTGACAAAAGAAAGAGAAACTTGACTGACCAAAATAACAGTTTCTTGTAAGTCCCAGTTTTTATCCCTGCTGTAAGTTTAATGCAAAGGCCAGACTCAAGGGTTATGTATAAATATTTCACTCAAAACTACAATATTTTTTTCCCCAAAAATTATGCTGCATTTTGCAACAATGCAACACGAACAGAGTAAGCAGCATCTGTAAGCATATGAGTTCTCAGCACTTCATGAATGCCCTCCAGCTAATGAAATAATTAAGGTAGGACTCACTGGTCATGCAATAATCATTAGTAGCTCTGGAATCTGTCTACAGCACTTCGTAGTGGATAAACTAAAGACTGTGACCTTAATGCACTTACTTCTTCATCACATGACTTGACTTTAAAGGTCCTGTGACCTCATGAATCATAAACATTAATGTATAAGAATAATAGAATGCTGAAATCTATAAGCATTTGCTATGTATTATTATCTATCCGTGCATATCCATATATGCAGATACATAAGACAGTATAATTTATATTTATTCACACACATCACTCACATACTAATCCCACACACATGAAAAAATGATTCCATTATCATTATCATATTTCCATTAGCATAAGCTAATGATTCTGTAGACTAATGATAACAAAAATAGTCAGCACTGAATGATTAAGCACTGAATAGAATGCATTATTTACAGTCAATGTTTCTCTTGACATACTTCAGCTGCACACTATTTGAAACTGTTTTTGCTTGGAAGTACTTCTATGATGCCTTAGAACACGGCTTAGCTGAGCAGAGCTACAGTAGTGTGTATTCATGCAAACTCCAACTCCAGCAAACTCACTGACATTTCTAGCATATAAAATACTTTAATTTACGACCATACAGGCTGACTTGACCCTGTTCTTCCAGCCCTTTCATACAGACAATGATGACAATGACAATGATGCAAGGGTAAGCTTAAAGAATGTTTCGAGTGACTGATTACTCAACCACACCGGCCCTGCACAGCACTTCCCATTTGTCAGGAGAGCGTTTGGAGAATGTTTCACTTCCCACTCATCAAGTGACATGGAAAGGAAAGGAAACGAAAGAGGAAAATGTTCTAAGGACTGCATACACATTCTAATGCACTGTGACTGTTACTAATATAAGAGCATTACTAGTATACAAATGTTACTAATACTACTACTAATAAAATAAAACCCAGTATCTCTTTTACTGGGGCACATACTGTGTCTTTATGAAATCGTATGTCAAAAGCAACTTCGATCAAAACCACCAGATGTAAAACTAGACAAAAGCCAATGTCAAATATTATTACATATTTAAAGACATATCTAATTTAAGCTGTTATTGCGATTACTGTGCTATATAATGCTCAGTCACTAAAAACTTGCATACCATGTATACTTGCTGCATGATGTCATGATAAATTGTTCTGTTACAAATATGAATTGTGTTAATTGAAACACTCTCTGTTTAGATGTCCAGTAGACTGCCGCAAAGCAATCAGTGATAATCCAATTTAAAGGGCAAGTGCTGATGATTGTATTTGCTCTTAGAGAGATGAATATAATATTGTGCATAAAAACAATTTCTGCGAGTAATTAAACATCATAAAGTCACTCTCACACACACATAGCCTGTGAACAGAACCTGCTCTGATGTTTGCAGGGGCCAATTTATTGCATGAAAACGTCAAGTAAACCAGTGGCAAACTGGTTCTAAACTTCAAAAAGCCCACTTCCTGTCATTTTGACACATATAACGTCAGATAGCTAAAATAAGCATGATGTGTTATATTTCAGAGTCTTTTGCAACTACAATGACGAGAAAAGAAGTGTGTAAGAAAGAAAGCAGTGGTACTCACCGCAGGCACGAGTAGCTTGTTAACCTCTTCCACTGCACGCTTAAGCTTGATCTCAGCCCGGTTCTGGGCATCTTCGACCGTGATGAGCACATGGAGGTCCTCATTCAGGTGCTCCCAGTTGGGTTTGCCTCGGTTTTGTTCCTCCTGCACAGAAAGAGACAAGTTTTAGATGCACTGCTGCTGTACAAAATGCTGACTGCGACAATCAAGGATGTCTATAAGAAAGTAAAGAAAGGGTCCAAATAATAGACGCTCCATGCACTCAGCTGTTGCATCTTTTCTTATGTACCAAATGAGGAGGGACATCAGAAGATGGTACATGTTTTAACCAGAAATGTGATGGTGTGTTTGATATGATGAGGTTCAAGAAAGATGTTGAGACTTGTTTCTGCTCCCACTCTTGCAGTGGTGATTGATACCTTGATAACACCAAAGAGCAACTGCAAATCTAATAATAAAAAAAAAAACCTACAATAGAGAGGATGTGAAAGTAAAAATAAAACGGGGAAGCTACTTCTTTGATGGGTTGTGCGCTACAAAGCAGAAGTCAGGATGCCATGTATATGTCATCCTGTGAGACAGAGCTCTATAAAAGAGACCTCGTAAAATTCATACAGTCTCAAGACAGCCAGTGACAAAAGCTTCATAGCTAGCAGAGAGAAGCAACAATAGCATGAGCAACAAATCAAAACTAGATCACTGCTGCAGTGAGTCAGCGCTCAAAGCTGATGTAAATGTATTCAGTTAAATATGCTTTTAACTCAGCTTAATGTACAGAGACAACTATAAGTAAGCCGCTTGTGTGTTGAGAAATGTAAACACTGTGAGACACTTTCAAAACATTGCTCTGTATGTTTAAGAATCTAGATCAGAAGCACACAGCAAAAGCAGCTCAACCAATGGAGTGGGTTTGGGGCGTGGCCCTCTGTTCTGTCAGACCAATGGCAGACTGGGTGATTTACTGTAGAAGTGCTTGTGAAACCTGTTCGGAAACATTAGTAGGGCCAGTATGAGATCAGAAAATGAACACTCCCGGAACCACATGAAATTGTGGACACTGATATTCAGGAAACATTCAAATCAAGCTATTTTTGCTGCTTTGTTTGGTGCAGCTAGGGGCTAAATATAATTTAGGGGCTAAATTATATGAGAGGAAACCATGAAAACTTTGGATTAAAAAGCTCTGAAGATTGCTGAGGGCAAACAGCTTAATTGATAGAAACCCAAAGCACATTAAGTTGAAGGGGCTCGTTACACTTCGCCTACACCACCGCTTTTGTTTGCTTGCGTTCGGCTTGTTTTGCTGTTTTTCTCGTTTTCCTGAAGGATTTCCAAATGAAAAATCAAGATCTGATTTATGCAATAATCAGATATGCAAACACAGCTCGTTTTTTCTCCTCGTGACTGCAAATGGGAAATTGATGGCAATCAGCGTCGGCGTCTGTGTTCCCGCGTTCTGCCTGCTGATTTTCATTAAGGATCCATTGTTGCCCCTTTTAGTGTGAAGCGAGGAAGGGTGGAAACGGGGCTGCGTATTGCCAAACACACTCAATGTGATTTAGGTTTTTGGTTTTGTTTGACTGATTTACTTGGCTTTCTTTGGTTGTGACAAGTGCTAAAAATTGATCTTCTGAGGCTAATAGTCACAGCGCAGCAACCTGCTCACAGCCACACTGTCAATAACACTCCGGCCAGGAGATGCATGTGTGCCAGTCTGACTAAGGGTAACATACAGCTAAGGCACTTGTTTTTCCTGTGGTCCAGGCAGGTTGTCTTGCATCGGGCCGTGGTTGTTACTTCTGCGGTGACAGACTCGTAGTCAAGGTGACATGCCTTCAATGTTCAACACAGGAAATATGTCCGACTGTGGGGCCCTCCACTAGGCCTTTGTTTACACCTCTTTTCCCTTGTGCACTGTCTTTGAGCTGCCCATGCCGTAGCCGAGCAGTAGTGCAATCAATGTCCATAAATCCATTGTCCTACTCTTTTGTAATCCTTGCTGAGGCAATAATGCCGCTCTGAAGGAGCGCCGACCCCTCGGTGGAAAGCTCTGGGAACTAATATTACGACTCGTCTGGGAGAGGACGAAGGTACACGCAGTGGGGAGCGTAATGAAACTTGAGCTTGTTCTTCAACATATACACCACTAGTGACTATGTTTACATTCACATCATTATCCAATTAATATCTATATTCTGGCTGAGCCTTTAAAGACATAGTTGAGGCAAACATTTAAATGTTCTAATGCTGTATTGCCTTCTTTTAGTCCACATAAGGAGACATTTAAAGAGGTCATCGGATGGCCATTTTACACAAGATTATATGATTCTTTAGGGTCTTAATGAAAGATACTTTTGTTAAATTTTCAATGTTAGTTTAAAACACCTTCTTTACCATGCCAAAATCAGCTCATCAAGCCACACTACTCCATGTTGCTTTAAATGCTAATGAGCTTTGCTGACCCCGTTCTTCTGTGGAGTCACGAGCAGACTGTAAACTTCAGCTGTGAAACTGGCTAACTAGCACATTATAATTCTAGGTGATTTGGTAATTTTTCATTAAAAAAACCCTCAAATTAACATAATTTTATGGATCACTCTTCATTGCCAAAAGTTTGGCAACAAAGCACATCTCAAACAGAAGTCTTTGAAACCAAGTCTTTGAATTTTTGTGTGACCAATTTGAAAACCAATGCAAAATCTCCATGGGAGGTCTTGTTGAACTGAAATCCTATGACTGAATTTTCAATACGAAATCCCACCGAATGTCTCCTCCGAAAGAGCTGTGTAGGAACATTCCTGTATGCATGCAATCAGCCTGACAAACAAACATAATCAGCATGCATGAAGCAGGACATGTATGTTGTTTCCAGCTATTTGCTTGCTCTTGTGACTTGTTTCAGTTCAGTGTCAGTAGTACAGTGATTTACATCACAGTAGTTCACAGTAATTTAGTCAGCTCATTAATTCTCATTCATGTCTTTGACAACAGCAAACAAAAACGCAATGAGTTGAAAATGTAGGTCATAAGACTTGCAGAGCTTTCAGCTGTCTGTATATTGATTTATATTTCTTTCTTTAAAGGCTGAAATGTGTGGTTAAATACTAAAACAAAATGTTCAAACATCCTCCTATTCCAGCTTAATGTGTAACAACAGCTGTAGAGATAGCTAAAAGTAAACCATTTGCTGTTAGATTTCCATAGAAAGTGTAACACCGTGACTCATCATAACATTGCTTTGTTAAGTCTTAGCAATGCTGGCTCAACCAGTAGTGTGAGTTATCTATTTGTCTGACAAATCAAACATTTTTAATTTTGCATGTATGTTTAATACTAAAATAACAAAATTTAGCTCTGAAATGTTTCTTCTATACCTTTTTCACAAACATTGTAACATTCAGTATTACTTTAGTGATTAAACGGCAAAGAATTCAGATTAATACTAGTGCATGGCAGCTGTCTTTAATGAGAGTTAGTTGACTTGTAGGTGCGAAGTTACTTATTGTCAACAGACTGTTCAAAAGGGACTGTCAAAGTGAAGTGTTAGCCAGATTTCTAGAAACCAGAATATTGGCATAATTGGAAAATGAAAATCAGTTCAATGCTTAACCTGAACGTAACAGCAATATGAACAAATATTGATATTTGAACATACCGTATGTAAGAAATGGCCAAAACTGGTACTGCAATCACTTGCTGACTAGAGGTTGCCAGATAAGCTGCTTTTATCCGTCTCCATCGTTCAAACGCTTCTCCAATGCAAACCCTTGTCTT